>JAVLUE010000120.1:0-100492 GCA_034190945.1 Octodonta nipae
AGAAAATTTTGGATCAAGAAGAAGAAGAAGCAAATGCTGATTTGGCATGAACATTGAAACGTCGGCTCTCAAACTGACTTGAAAAAAATTTTCACTGATGATCAAGTTGGAATGGTGAATCGAATGCCATCGCCATCGTCTAATAAAACTGAATGTTTTTCTTGTTCAGAATTAACATAAAATTTTAAAACAGTGAAACCAGTGATTGAAATTTTATTTTCTTAACTCAACCACAATGACGAAAAGAAGATGAAGATGAGATCTTCTTCGATCTGATGAAGAAGATGCGCATCAATCAATGCGCATCATCAGAGCGCAACAGGCACAAGCGAGCCTACACACATCATCAAGCCTAAAACACACAAGACCTTGATCTTCACCTTGATCATCAAGATTTTTTTGAAGAGAAAAGATTGATCTTCATTCTTTCATTTCATGACAAAAAAAACAACAAACAGGCAGGTTTCCATTCTTTTTTGTCATTTCATTCTCTCGATTTCCGATAGTGATCTCCCGATTTCATTTCATTTTCTACCCGAATCACTGTCAGCAAAAAACAACAACAAAGAAAAACTGATTGAAAACTGATAAATCTAGTTTACTAAAATAATTAATTAATTAATTTTTTTATAAAGTTAATAATAATTGAACATTGATGTTGGCAAGCAATTGAAATTTTGTTCTGAAATGAATTAGAGCAAGAGCTAAGTGTTCCAAATGGAATTTTATCAAATATCATCTCCATAGCTTTTAGCACGAGAGAGTGTTTGAGAGTCAGTGAGATGTTATCCCTTCTCTCCCTTGATGACCATGGGCAGAAGTTGAATTTGTAATTTTTCTTCTTAGAAAAAAAAAGAGGAGAGATGCCTCTTCTTAACGATGCAATTTATATTCGGATTATCATTTGGAATACGAGATGATTGCAAGAATGAATGGATGGATAGAGAGAGAGAGAGAGATGATGGATCGATGATTGGAATCATGAAATCGAACGACTATATGTGGACTACCTCAATTAAACATCGACACTCCAAGTCGATGTTTAACTAAACATTCGATTCGAATCTTTTACCTTGCTCAAAATTAACAAGCCCTGAATGTTAATGTTTTTTTTTCTCTCATCCAAAAATGGTAATAATTTGATAAAGTAATCACATCTTCAATAGAAGATGATCAATTGAAGATGTGAATCGAAGAAAAAAAATTTCATTTTAAAAATGAAATATCTGTAGAAAAAAGAAAGCTTTGAGAAAAAAGTAAATCGATTCGATGTTTGATATCGAAGAGCTGGAGAAAGTAAATCGATTTTGAATTTTGATTCACTAAAGTTTTGTAACTTTCGATGGGAAAGAAAGCCGCAGCAATATGCTTGTTTCCTAAGAAACTCTAGAAGTTTAATTCAATCAAATTTTTTTTTAAATGATTAAAATTAATTTATTTGAGAGCTCTATTTTTTTTTTTTTTAACAAATATATTTTCAAGGAATATTTTTTTTTTTAGAATAAATAATTTATTTTAGAATAATAAATCGTTTCGATGTCATCTCACTAAACACACACACACACATCATCATATAAATAATTAAATAAAAAAAATTATTAAAGAAATCATTGTAAATAGTGGTGTGATGAAGCCATGAATTTGTGGAATGTCATCTGTGTAGGGGAATGAAATCCATTATCTTTATCAATCGATCTTGTTGCTACTCGATTTTTTTTCTTCTTTCTTCTCGATATTCAAAGCGTTGAGCATCTTCTTTTGGAGGGCTCATTCATTCCATTCATTGAATGTTTTAATCCTTTTGCTTCATCGCAGGCTTGTTTGAGAAGAGACGATACAATCGTGAACGCTCTTCTTCTCGAGACAATCTTCTTTTGGGCGAAAGCGCGACATTGATTTATCGCTTGAAGATAACGTTGATCGAAACAACAACAACAAGAAGTCTGCCATCATGGATGTGAGCTGCTCCCCAGAAAGAATTCCGCCACTGCCAGAAGTCAGCCCTAACTAGCTGATTGAATACATGCCTGACTGACTGGCTAGCTGGCTAGCTAGCCTACCTGTTGTTTCCCACCTAGCTAGCTTGGAGAGGAGAAAAAAAACGCGATTCCTATTTCAATATAAAAAGGGGTATCGATTGTTCGAATAGAATTCATCGACAAGAAGTTAAAGAAGAAGAAGAAGCAACAGTCATCTCTCATCCAGTCAGTCAATTATTTGGAATTTGAAACCGAAAACCGAAAATTATCACAATGAAGGTTGGTTTTTTTTTTTGTTTGAATCAAATTTGGCTCTAGCTTACAATTTGTTTTGTTTTTGTAGTTTGCTTTGGTTTTGGTGGCCACTTTGTTCGCCAGTGCTTATGGACAAGGATATTCGGGTGTCCAATACTCGAAAGCCTCATACAAATCCTCCGGCTTGGGTAAACAAATCATCGGTGGTGGTTTGGTTGGTGGATTGAGTACCGGTATTGGATCTGGTTTGACTGGTGGTTATGGTGGTTACACCACCTCCATTGGTGCTCCAGTGAGCTCTGTTTTGTTGGCCGCTCCAGTTGGCCTTTCGACCGGTCTTTCTGGCGGTATCGCCTATGGTGGTAGTGGTTTGGGTATTGGTGGTGGAAACTACTATTCTCAAGCTGGTGGTGTCCGAAGCTATGGTCTTGGTGGTGGTCTTGGTCTTGCTACTGGTGGTCTTGGTCTCGCTTCTGGCTACAGTGGCGGTCTCGGACTCGTCAGCGGTGCTGGCTTGGCTGCTGGCTCAGCTCAACGACTCGGAACTGTTGGACTCGTGCAAGTCGCCCCAGTTGCCACCGGAGCCATCCAAACCGTTCAACAAACCGGTCCAGTTGCTGCCGCTGTCGAAACTCAACGATCCGTTGAATACATCAATGTCCCAACCCAAAAAATGTCCCAGTTCAAGCCCAAAACGTTGTCATCGGACCAAATGTTCAACCATTGAACTTGGAATTCCAATCCCAAACTAGCCCCATTGACCGTTTCGCAAAACCACATCTCTGGCCAAGCCGCTGAAGTGCAAAGCAGCTTCCATGAAGAACAACCAGACATCCTGCAACAAGAGATTGTTAAGCCAGTCATTCAAGAAGTGAAAGAAACCATCGTTCCATACCGACGAGTCACCCAAGAATTGAGACCAGTTCAAGAAAGTGTCCAACAATTGATCGCTCAAGGCGAAGTTAAACCAGCTGTTCAATTGAGAAACCAAGCTTACAGTGGAATCATCGGTGGTCAAGTTTCTGGTGGTGCCTCAGCTGCCCAAAATCTTGTTGCCGTCAGTGCACCAGTCGCTGTCAGTGCCCCGATTGCCGTTGCTGCTCCAGTCGCTGTTGGTGTTGGTGCCACCCGAGCTATCTCTCTCGGACAAGGTGTCGGAAACACTGTCGGTCTTGGTGGTTATGGTTTGGGCGGTGGTCAACTCGTTGCCATTGGTGCCCCAGCTGGCTTGGGAATCTCTAAACAAATCTCCACCGTTCAAGTTCCTCTTGCTTTGGGAGCTGGTTATGGTTCAAGCTATGGAACTGGTTATGGTTCAAGCTATGGAACTGGTTTGGGTCTTTCATCAATTGGTGCCGGTATTGGTGGCTTGTCTTATGGTTCCGGAATCTCTTCTGGTCTTGGTGGTGGAAAACTTTTGGTTGTTGGCTCTCCATTGCAATCAAGCAAATCAAGCTACTCATACCAATCCGGATACATCCGAAAATAGATCATTACCGATTTCGATTTAAAACAAAACAAAACAAAACGATGTTCAAACAATCAAACATCGTTTTTTTAAAAATTAAATTTTTCTCCATCGACAACAACAACAAAAAAAATTTTGGACAAATCGACACTGCCCTTAATTTTTGTTTTTTTCAAAAAAACCCTAGCGGCCTAGGTCATCTTTAATCTCTCTCTCTCTCTCTCTTTTCCCACTCCACCTCCTTATCTATTGTTATTATTTTGTTTTGACCTCTTCTCCACCTCCACTTTTAAAAAATTTTTTTTTGTGAAAATTTTTTAAGAAAAAAACAACAACAACATAAACTATGACCTCGCGAACTTAGAGTTTGAAAATAATAATAAATAAATTTAAAAAAAAAACTCAATATTTGAAAAACAGTTCAAAGGGCTTAGAGAGGTCAACTGGACGATGGATCAAACTGTTGTTAAACCATCAAACTCAGGATTCTCAGTGCTTAAAGGGAATAAATTTTCTTCCGGGATGCTTGCTTAAAGCCAGTCTTTATGATCTCGTTTTTTTTTTTTTTGATGTGCTTGTGAGCTCGCCTAAAAGGTCGCCGCTCTAAAGGTCTTCTCAAAAAAACCGTGTTGTTTTAAGAGAACGTTTAATTAACAAGAGAAACACGTTGCTTGAAAACAGGTCTAATCAGCAAGCAAATTTAGCATCGATAACGAGAGATAATGAAATAAGGTTTCAATTTCGCTCAAAAGTCCAATGAGAGAGAGAGAGAGAGAGAGAGTGCTTATTGAGCGCGAGTCATCAAAAATCAATCGACAATCAGTTATTTCCTTTTTGGAAAAGCTATGTGGTAGCCAACACAATGGTGTGACACACACGATGGTGATTATGTTTTCTCGATGTCACACTCACTCTGTTTGTAATTCAATCAAGTGAAACAGTTTCTTGTTTTTTCCACACCACTAAGCTTTTATTTTCTTAAAAAAAAGAGGAAGAGGGGTGTGTCAAACCTGCCAAACATATAATTAAAAATACCTGAATAACCGGATTTTTTCTTTAAATTGTTCAGTTTGCTTTTTGTCTCCTCATTTGATGTTCAATCCATTTTCCATTGTGTTTCATCGCTTGGCACGTCATCAATGGATGGCACCATCTCTTCTTTCCTTTTTCTGGTTGGCCATATTTTCACTAGTGATCAGGGAGAACAACAGATTGTTGACCGAAGCCCGAGGTGTCAACCATCACCACCATTATCTCATACTGTTGGATCCTGAATTGTAAGTCTAGTTTACCGGTTTACAAGTCAAACACCTTTATTCCCCTCCCTTCATTCTTCTTCTGGGATTCAATTTCAGCGGGAGAATTTTTTATTTGTTGAAAAAATTTTTTATTTTGTTTCAATTGGGCGTAATAGAAACTTTTGGGAAACTCTTCAACAGATTATCTGTTTGATGATTTACCAAAGGCCAGGAGATGATTCTTCTTCATCGACTCTTCTTCGATCTCTTGGACCAAACCAACGATGTCCTGATCGATTTTATTGATCGTGGTGGTTTCCTGGTTTTCGATTGTTTCATTGTCATTCTCGGTAACATGATTGCTGCCGTTAGTGTTGTTGCTGTTTTTGTTTTTCATCGATTTCGTGGCTGAAATCCTCTTCGCTATTCGGGATCTCGTTGTTGTTAGCATCATTCTCTGGTTCGACAAGGTCCCTGGCATCAACATCCAACGTTTCGTTGTTGAGAATCGTTTCCTCCTCTGGTGTTTCGTCATCTGGCTGTAGGGATTGTAAGTGCTGTTGCACTTCATCATCCAACGATGATTCAAAGTCAACACTAGATGTCTCTTCATCGTTGAGCTTTTTTTTATCTGAAAAAAAAATTCAAAGATTACAAACAATCAGTTGAGATCAGTTGTTTTCACATTTCATTTCGGCATGTTAGCATCAGAATCAGATCAAAAAAAATTAACAGAATCCGATGCTAGAAATGAGAAAAAAAATTACTGACTTGAATAGAAATTTTGATATTTTGTTTTGGCGTAGTTTTTTTTAGTTTCTGGAACAACGATTTTGGCCAACAACGTATCGATGTGTTTTCGGGGAATCTTCTTGAAATCGGCAATCTCTTGATCGACAATCTGGCTCACTTTGACATCTAGGTCCTTATTCTTGACTCGTAAATTTTTCGTTTTTGATTTCTTATTATTCGATTTCTTCTTGGCACGTTTCGAATCAATCTTCTCCGAAACTTTGGACATTTTCGCTGGAATTTTACTGGTTGTTTGTTTCTCTTTGGGAAGTTTTTTGTCCTTTCGATGTTGACAATCGATGATGGTCACTCAATCAATCAATTTTTCGATTTCGATTTTTTTCTCAATCAAATCGAACCCGATCAAACAAATCGAGCTCGAATCGTTTTTGTCAAATTTTTTTTAGAAGAAAACTGAACCATTGTTTAAATTAATTAATTTTTATTTAAATTAATTGAATTTGGTTTTGTTTTTCAGTTGCTGCCGAACGCCACATCGGGTTTGGCACGAGCGGACACGCCGTCTAGTCACCAAACACGGTGGTCTCGACGTCCTCGGCGATATTCGCCAAAACCCGGACGGTTCGATCGACACCAGAGATTTTGGCCGAAACATCAACAATATTCGTGATGGTGCCATCATGCCATTCGAAAAAGAGATCCGCTTGCAGGAACTCCAGGAAGATGCCGAGGAACGAATCAAGGATTTTCTCATTGAAAAACTGAAACAAAAACCTAAGAAAATCTTCAAAAAACTGCCAGTTATAGTGTTTTGAACCGAAGAAAAAGAGGCCAAAGTTTAAATTTTAAAGTTGACCGTGTGTTTCTCAATAAAACTGCTTTTTGTTTGAGCCATTTCTAGCACTTTTCTGAAAATGTATGCAAAACCAATGTCAAACTATGAAATTAGATTTATTTTTCCTGACAACTCAAACTGAGAAATGAAAGCTGAAAAACTGCTTGATTAGTTTAAACTGAGCCCGGGAGTGATGCCATAAACCGATCAACAAAACGATTGTTTTGCTTTGAAAAAATCTTGACATTGAAATCTAGAGTCATCGAGTCAGTTTTTTCTAAAAAGTATTCGAAAAAATATTAAGCCAATAACTTTGTTGTTGGCCTACACAACCAGTGAGCTCCATTCTCAATGTCAAATCTTAATCCCCTTTAATCAATCGTAAGAGATTAGGATTGAAGATTAAGAAAAGAATTTGAATAATCATCGCTTTGTTGGTAAAATAATCTTCTTAACGTTTTCCATCCCTGACAACTCATATATAAAGAGCTAATTTAGAAAAAATAATTTGACTAGAGTATTGCTTGAAAGCCGCTGGATGGCGTACGGTGTTCTGTTAAATTTTTTGTAGAACTTAAATTTCTACAAGTCGCCAGGGTTTCGAAATTCTTTCAGTTTTTTTCTAATAAAAGCGCTTCAACAGTCTCATGGCATTCGATTTGATTCCGATGATTTTGAAAGGTTTCAAGTTTTTGGTTTTTTGGCTGGTAGTCCTGGTGGTTGACCAATGGAAAAAATATCGAACAATCATTTCGGCCAAGATTGACTACTACCCGAACATAATAAAAGGTTGGCCCGCCAAACAAGGGAAATGGAAGTTCATGGTGGGTTTGATCGATCGGGTTCGGAAAATTCCTTATTGTGGTGGATCGGTCATTTCGGAGGATGCCATTCTGACCGCGGCACATTGCATGTAATCTGCTCCAATTTCCCATGTTTTTCAATGAAATTTTTTTTTCGAAAAAAAAAACTCTAGAAAAAGCAGAACAATCGATGATTTTGTATATGTTGGCCATGTCAGTTGTTCGAATTTCAACCGAGAATATCTGTTTCAAATCGAAAAGGTAGTGTTTTGGTTTTTGGAACTTGATTCTCCCTTGGTTCAATTGATTAATTTCTTTCAGTATTTCATTCACGAGAATTTTACCTACAAAGAGATTGGCAGCACACTGTACGTTTGGAACGATATCGGATTGTTGAGACTTAAACGGAGAATACGTTTCAATCATCTGGTTCGTCCGGTTCGTTTGCTAAAATGGCCAAATGAAACCACCAACATGAAACACTGTAAGGCTCTGGGTTTTGGTCGAATTTTAGATGATTCACCATTCTCCAATGGAGGCCATCTCTATGAAACTAATCTGCAAATTTTTCCCGATTGTTTCAATCCAATCACCGGGCAAGTGTTTCTTCAGACTTATCAACCAAACTTGAAGATCTGTGCCGGTGGTATGCAAACTGGTGTGTCGAAAGGGGATTCCGGTAGTCCATTGGTCTGCCTCAAGCCAAGATCCAACAATGACTCTGAAGGTCAATTCTATCAGGTTGGAGTGATTTCCAATGGAGAAAGATGTCGGAACAATGTCAACTGCCCGATATCAGAATTCATCAACGTTGGAGGCTACTACCAGGATTGGATTCTTCGGTTGGTCCAAAACTTTCCAAATGAAAACCAATACTCGGATCCTCCAAACTCTACGGACATTGATCAAGAAGATTGGCGTCTAATCGAAACCATCGACCTAGAGAAACCATCGAACATCATTCCCTTGGGATTCTTGTTGATGATTCTGCTTTGTATCACTTTAATAACAATAATCCGACTGATGGTGGTGCATTCAAATCAACGACATCCAAGATGGAAGATAATATTCAAATGAAACAGAAAACACTTAAAAAATAAAACATATTGAAGACCATGTTGTTGGTCAAGTGGTCAAGTTAATGATTGTTTATTGAATGAAAATTCATGAATAATATTCATATTTGTTGGGAAACTCTTTGACATGTTTCGTTATCCATTCATGGTAAACACGAATGTCGGTCGAAGTCAAATAATTCACGATTGAGCCACTAGATTCTTTGACTTTCAATCCACCCGATTGAACTCCCAACTGTCTGTAGTCCGAGTGTTTGGCCTGGGAAGGAGGTGTATGATCCTGAATACAAATCAATGGTCCACCAAAATCTCCCATTTCGAAATTGGTGCGACTTCCCAGTTGGCAGACTTTACCGATTCCCCAGTCTTTTGGGTAGTGAGCTTGGTAACAATTGTCTAACACTTTTAGATCGGTCTCGTAGAGGAAACCAGCGTTGGATTCTGGTTGATCTGGTTTGATGGATCCAAAACCGAGATTTTTGCACACCAGCTTATTCAATGGCTGTTTGGTTTGATTGAGAGTGAACAAACGAATCGGACGAACTTTATAATTGAAACGAATATTTTTCTTCAGTTTTATTAGAGCGATGTCATTCTCAGCAATGTTCTGCTTTGACACAAAATATCTCTCGTGTTTGATTGACTGTTGAAATCAAAATTGAATTCGATTCAATGATCTGATAAATTTTGAAACCTTTTTGATGCGAAACATGTAATCATTGTTGATGTTCAACCAATTGCTATGTCCAACCATCACCAAATCATTGGTCAAGGTTTTGGTTCTTCAAGGGAAAGATCAAAAAGTTTTTTTTTTCAATAAATTCCAGGGAAACCTACATGCAGTGGGCAGCGGTCAGAATCGTATCTTTGGCTATCACCGAGCCACTGCAATAGGGTCGCTTCTGTTTCTCGCTATAGATAGCGGCCATAAATTTCCATTGTCCGGGTGGGATTTGACGCCATTCAACAGTCTCGAGCTGAACTCTATTCTCGACCATGCGGTCCACATTTGAAGGGAAACAACCAAAGTCAAAGTCCACAGAGAGTGGCAATTTTTTATCATTTTTTTTTTCAATAGTCAATCGAATGGGCAAAACCAAACTAAGAACCTAGAGACCTTGTTTTTATATGACGTTTCTTTTTCGAAAAAAAAAGAAAGTTCATTAATCGAATCATTTTTATTGTTGAGTTCTATCAATAGAAATTGAGTTTCTTGTAAAGCAATGACAGGATGATGAAATTGCTGAAAAACATTTCTAAGAAACTTTTCTTGGAAACATAGTACAACGATCCACAATGGATACCAAGCTCATTCACCGGAATCGTTTCGATGAACAGATTCAGTTTGATCCATTTGTGGTGGTTCAGTTTGGTGAGAAGCATTGTGGTTCTTTCCACTTTCTCCTGGAGACCTGTTGACCGTTTCATTGGTGATTGGTTGCTGTTGTTGTTGTGGGAGAATTTGACCGACCAAGAGATCAACGAATCGTAGCATTGCATGTTTTTGGTGTGAAAACGGCTTAAACACAAATAAATGAACTGAGCAATGAGAAAGTAGACGATGGTCGAACAGATGATACCAAAACTAACAAAATTGATCTGATCCTGTTTGAAGAAGAACAGGAAACTGATGATCAAATTGATTTTCATCAAAATCTCGTACAGGAAGAAAATGTTCCGAATGGAACAATCAACTTTGGCCGTATCCCGGTACAGTAGAATGTATTTGCGTAGAAATCCCGAAATCGAATAGCTTGATTTTAGTTTTTTCTCGGCCCATTTGATCAGTCTAAAGGAGAGACTTAGTTTTAATTGAAGAACACTGACCATCCACTGTACATTGGACATGATGACAATCGATATGGACAAGGCATACATTATATGAATCGTAAACATCGAAACAAAGGCACAGTAAAACATCATCTGATACCATGCCAGTGTTTCGTTAGCCCTGAAAGCTTTCAAATAAATGGTGGCCGGTAAAACTCCTACTAAAAACACCGAATACATCTTCATTGCCAAACCAAATCCGAAGCTTATCTTATTGAAACTGTACAGCAATGCAAAACGATCTTCCAGGTTCAATTCTGAGTCGAGATTGGCTCGCCATGAAAATAGCACTTTGGTCAATGAGAAACGGTAATGGATGACTGATTGAAACCAATGGCAGCAAATGCCTTCGACGCAAACAAACACCAACAATATGACCACAAGAAAGATACTAAGTCTTTTCACTTTCAAAATCTTTTCGCTCAGTTCGATGATGAATTGAATGGAATCAAAAAGTCCACTGGTGAAAATGGTGGTCAACACAATGGAAATCCAATTGAACAAACCAATCAGATAGAATCGTTTCAGGCTTGTCCAATTCAGCTTCAACACTTGGTTTTGGTATTGTTGTGGTGTGGTGGCAGAGGTGAGACGAGCCGGGTAGAGAACCAACTCCTGAAACTGTAGATCAAAAACTTGCTCCAAGCTTTTGACTTTTCGCCGAGGTTTCAATTGGAACAACAGTTTCATGTTTCTGTCTGAATGAAACAGTCTATTGTGAGAAAAACAAGAGTTTTGTGTGGTGCAAACGGGTGTTTTTTTTCATTTTTTGCAAGAAAAATTATCGATCTACCTAAAAAGTGAATTTGTTTCCAGGTAAAGTCAAAAAAAAGGCTTCAATAAATGGCTATGCTTTGAAGAAATTCTAAGAATTTCCTTCTCAATTAACCTTCAAAAAGAAAAGTTTTTTTTTTAAAAAAAAAAAACTTAATTACTCAAAATTAATTAATTTTTTGATTAAATTATATTTTTAACTGTTAAAAACTTTTTACAATTAATTAAAAATAAATTTAAAAATTCATGATAAACAAACGGTTGCGTCAGTTAAACTTAAACTTTTGACAACAACAACAACAACAAGAAGATTGATTGAAAGCCTGCAACTTTTTTTCCTCGATTCAAAAATCAAACTCTTTATTTGGGGCAAGTCATAGATTCAATCAGTTCAAGCTTACCCAAGATGACCGGAAGAGAGATCAGAATTCTACAAAGAATTCGAAAACAAATCGATTTTCTTGTACACCAACGATAGGATGAGAAAGTTAGAGAAAAATGCCTGCATGAAGCTCTCTTTGGTGATGTAGAATCTCAGCCCACAGTGAAGGCCCAGCTCATTCTCGGTAATGGTTTGAATGAAGAAATTTATTTTAATCCATTTGGTTGTTTGGTTTGTTCTGTTTAGTCGATATTTTAGTTTAGGATTCCATCTCCTAGAAACTTTAAAATTTTGAGCCGAATGCCAAGCCAACAATGACCGGTAGAGTTCCAGATTCTTCTTTGGGAAATGGCACAATTTGAAGTAGATCAACTGAACAGCCAAGAAACACAGGCCAAAAGCCAGAATAACCATACACACAGTGAGATTCAGGCGTGATTGTTTGCTGAAAAAAATCAAACACAATGGACTGGACGTCTTCACTAGGAAATCCAAACACATCAAACTGTTTCGGATGGTATGGTCGATGTGGGCCATATCCTCGTAGAACCATACGTATCGTTTCACAAACGCACAAATAAAATAAGTGGTCGTAGCTTGGGACCCGATCAACCGAGATGTGTTCCGCATCATCAGCTTAAAAACATCGAAAATCCAAATGACATCGGTGGTGAGGATGAACAGAATGGAGAGAGTGAACACCAAGTAGCAGATCATCAACACTGTGGTGATGTAGCAAAATGTGGCCTGTATCCAGGTTATGGTCTTGGTCCACTGTCGAATGAAAATGACACCAAAAATTATGGGCCCGGTGATCAGAAGAAAACCAAGTACCAAAAGTTTTAGTAACAGTGCCGAAACCGAATTCATCATCGAATAGTTTTCGATCAAGCTTAAACGATTTCTCATACTGAATTCCCAATCCAACCGGTTTTTCCATTTCAAAAACAGGACGATCTCTTTGGATTCATAGTTTCGAACCTTGAGAAACCAATCGACCCAAATCAGCTCGACCAACAGCATGGCAAACAATAAGGATAGAAATAGGATCTCGATCCGTCTCACATTCAAACTCTTCTCCAAGATTTCTAGAGCAAAATCTAGCGGTGGAATCAACCGAACCGAATTGCTGAACGTCAAGAATATTGCATAAAAATTTAAAAGACCCAGGCCCAGGCACAGTTTCAAACTTTTCCAATTGAAGAGAATTGTTTGATTTTGGTAGTCGCTTATCGAGAATGGTATTCTGATCAGATAAATCTGTGAGTTCGAATTATTCGCTCCAGGATCTTGTTAAGACTTTTGAAACGATATCGTTTAAGTCGGTTAACCTTCATGGCTTGTCGTGTGTGTGTGTGTGTGTGAGATCCAAAGTTCCAAGACGTTTCAAAATTGAAAAAACTGGTTTTTCCTACAGAACTGTTTTGGTTTCTAAGAAATTTTTCAATAGAAACAGTTCTGTCAAGGCTATGAAACAGCTAGTACTAGTTTCTTTCAAGTGAAGCGTTGAGAGTTCATAAAAAATTCAAAAGATTAACAGGATTTCCATTGAAACTCTCAAGAGCTTAAATCGATTCGATGGATCCTAAAAAATACAGAGGACAACCTTCACGTTTCTTTTGGAAATGTTTCCCAAAAAAACGAAACAAGCTATGTTTTTCAAGTTTTTCATTTCTCTACAGTTCTGCTGCCTCCACTAAGTTCAAAACAAAGTGATCCCAAAACAAACTTGATATCAAGTTTTATTAGACAGTTCCAAAGCTTTTTTGAAACCTTAAGTCAGTAATCATTGAGGATGAGATCAACTTTCTTGTAGAGCAATGATAGTATGAGGAAGTTGATGAAAAATGATTCGAGATAGGCCTTCTTCGAAACATAGTACAACGATCCACAATGGAAACCCAGCTCATTCCTGGGAATGTTCTGAATGAAACAGTTTATCCGGATCCATTGGTAGGAGGATAGCCGGTTGAGCAACGGGAAAGTTTTCCGATTTCGCTTCCAGCGCCGAGACGTCGTTTGCTGCAAACACCAAACAATCAACGATTTATGGTAGCCAACATTTTTAACCGGAAAACAGGAAAACTTCCAGAACAAAAGCTGAACAGCCAAAAAGAACATGGCAAAAACCAACAGCGTGGCATAGATGGTCAAATCGATTTTTTTCTGTTTGCTCATGAACATCAGGCAAAGAGTGTTGAAAGTTTTTACGGCAATATCGAAAAACATCAGATTACTCTTCAGGTTGTAGTCGATTTGGGTGACATCCCGGTATATGGAAATGTACTTTCGCAACGATTCATCAACAAAACGATGACCATCGAGTTTTGAGTTTTCGATTGCCATCCGGATCAACCGTATCGATTGATCGATCTTGAAGTTGAGCAAATCAAAAATCCAGTTTAGTTCGGTGGTGATGACAAAAAAGTATGATGTCATATAGATCAGTAATAGGATATGATCAAATAGTTGACCAAACAAAACAAGGCTTCATTCAATGAGATCTCGTTTTCCAATAGCCGAGAGAAAATATTCCAAAATATGATCGGCAGAGTGACGAACATGCCAAGAAAGGCGTTCAACTTCAATGAAACACTGGAGATCAAGCTGATTCGCTGAAAACTCTGAATAAAACGAAGCCGATCTCTGGCAAGGAATTCGGCGTCCAACTCGACCGACCATCGCATCAGAACGTCCAAGAATTTGGAATCATATTTTAGGACCGATCGAAACCAATAGATCCAGATCAGTTCGGTTAGGATCATGGCCGAGCACAGTGAGAGCAATAGGATCTCGATTCTTTCGACCTTCATGCTTTCACCGATGAGTTTCAATGCAAAATCTAGTTGATGAGTCAATCTCAAAGAGCCAACAAACAGCAAGCCTATCGAATAGAGATGTAACAAACCAAGAATGATGGACATCTTCAGTGTTTTCCAATTCCAATGCATGGTTCGATGCTCATAGTTGTCCAGTTCATTGGTCATTATTCTTATCAGATAGATTTTCAAATGGTCCACTATGAGCTGAAGGATTTCTTTAAAACTATTCAAATTGTAACGTTTGAACCGGTAAACTTCCATGTTTGTGGTTCCAACAGACTCAAACAGCACAGCCACTGAATTCAAAAACCAACCGAATAAATTGGAATTCAATCGTTTTAGTTAAAGTTTATTTTTTAAAAAAGTTTTTCATTAAAAAATCAATCGATCAAATATCGAAAATCGAATTTGTTTATTTAAAATGTTTTTCGATATTAATCGAGTTTTTTTCTATTGAAAAATTGGATCCTTTCTGCTGAATATTCGATTGAAACTCTGGATCGGTCGATTTGGACGTCCTTGGTAGAAAAAAACTGGGACTTTTTTTTGAACTTGGGCCAAATAGTTTTTTCCTGGTTTTCGATGTTTCTGGATCGATTTTGGGTTGTTGTTGTTTTTTTTAATCAAACGCTTGTCATTCACTTTCGAAATAATGAAGATTCGAAACACGAACATAGAGGGGAAAACATAGATGGCGTTCGAGTTTTTATAACAATATTTTTCAACTTAAAGCTGAAATTACAAAACTTTTCAATTCATCTCCTTCAATATAGAAAAAAAACGAGATTCTTTTGTTTATGGAACAAAAACTGTTCCTGGAACTAGAGTAATAGTTTTAAGAAACAAACAATTAAGTGTTCCAAATGGAAAACTAAACTTTATTAGATATTAATTAATGTAACGTTTGTTTTTTTTTAATGAAACAATCTCACCTTCGTATAATAATCATTTGATTGTAAAAAGACAAAATGGAGAAAATTCTTTGTAACAGACCGGAGACGTGTCACAAATGGATGGTCATGTGACATTCCACGTCATAAAAGGCACACACGTTCCAATAGTTTCATAAGTTTCTTGTAATTGTCTAGGTTTTTTTTTTAAAAAAAAACTGACAAGTCATCAATCAAATGTTTCTGAAACAACTGTTTTTTTTTTGTTTGTTTTTGGATCAAACAATCGATACCATCGAATCGGAGTTTAGGGCAACAATACAATGTTTGGACAAACAATAAACAGATCAGACTAAAAAAAGATTAACAAGACATATTATGAACAGCACAAGAAGCACAAAAACGAAACCATTGACCAATGTCCATTGATTGTTGTTCGATCATTCGATAGATTAAAATGATCAATTGACTAGGAGCTCGTACCCATGATTGATCAATGGCAAAACGCTTTTTTTGTATTCAAATTCTGTATCCTTCAATCGATGTAGTCTTAGACCTTGTTAGGCTGTCTCGATGATTGACTCCAAGACAGCTTAAAATGGCGTGTGTGTTAACACCGTTTTGATGAGACATTTATTGTGCGTGATTGAATACCTCATCCTCTCATGTGCTTGAAATGGTTGTATGTCACATTCATGTCACACACAGTTTTCTCGCAATGCTCGTTTTTTTTTTTTTAAATAGGATTTCTAGCTTGCTAATCTCATTCTTCTTTTTTGGCTGTCGACAACAATAACGATATATATGAATGATGATAATACACGATTATCGAGTATTTGAATGATGGTGACGACAAGAAATTGCTGGATTGCTTTCCATCTCTTCTACTGAAGATAGATAGCTTTGTGGAAAGTGGATTCCAAAACACAACTAAAAAAAAAAATCGGAACAATGGAACAAAGACGGGACAAAACACTCGGACAGTGGACAGTTGTTCTGTTCCATCGATTCAACAACGGACAACATTCCAACTTGATGATAAACTAGTATCATCAATAGAGAACAACAACAGCACCAATAAAGAGCGATAAAAACTTTTTTTCTAGCTGAATTTCTAACAGATTGGAAACAATTGGTGGTAGTTTATTATTTTCTCCGAAAACTGGACACTGGTCAAATCTCGACAACAAGCAATTTTGGATCATTTCAGCCAGATAGATCATGTTTTTTTTTTCTCTGACCAATAGAATTAGTATTGTTCCTCGAACCGTTTATCTTATCAGATCGTCTTGAGAAAAAAAAGACAAAAACTAGGATAGAGGTTTAAAAAAAGATTCTTCACGCTCTTGTTAGGCCATTAAAATGCTTTGAGAAATGGTTTTCTGTTCATTGTGTAGTGGACAGTCAGTGACCAGTCACTGGACAGTGGCGTGTTTGCGTGTCAAAAAAAAAAAAGTGTCAAAAATCTATTTTTCGGGAGAGAAGCGGAGAAAAACACGCTTTCGCCTAATCCATCACCTTGTTGTTTTTCAAATACTTTCATCACCTCCGAAAATAGTTTCTTTTCTAAAAAAAAATTCGATTCCCGACTTTTCGGTAATTTTTCGCTCATATTTCGTGACTCGATGATGTTCGTTCTCTTCAACCAATGTTTCCCATTGTCTCCCACAACAAACATCATCCGAATCTAAATTCAATCAAAGAACGGGATAGAAGAGAACGGGAAAAAAGCCCATAACGAGATTTTAATTTTAAAAATTATTAAATCACAAATCATTACCGATATCGATATATCGATTTAAAAATTAACCAGGAAATGAGGATGATTGAGAAGCAAGCTGATAACATCAGATCTATGATATCTATCGCATATCTCATCTACCCGATAATAATCGACTAAAAAAAAAAATTGATTTATCTATGATGAGAAATACTGTCATTTATGAATAGCTTTTCTCTGCCTTCCCCTTCTCTGTTTCTCAAAAAAGCAAGTTTGGGGGCGAAAGTTTTATTTTTCTCAAAACAAAAGCAAAAAATTTGGAACAATCCAGTGGAACAGAAAGGATCGTTTTAATGATAGAGCGGAGCTGGATTTGGAACTTTTCTCCTATTTTGCCAGGCTGTTTGTTTGATATTGATAATAATTGATATTTAGTATCGTTTATTGTTATCAGATCTGCGCGATGTCTCCTTTTCGAACGTTTTTTTTTTTTTTCGTTATGCTTTGTTTTGTTTGATCTATCATTTTGAATGAATGAATTGAATTTCTTTTGGAAAAACAATAATTGTTTGCTTGAAAACAGCAAAACTAAGTCGATTGGAGCCGAATTTCTATTTCTACACCATCATAATCAGGTCAATTGGGCCCTAGGGTTATGATAGGCAAACATTATTGGCTTATTGGCAGAAAAAAAGGATTCAATTATTCAAACTGATCGATTAAGTGGATTGGTGACAAATGATCGAATAGCTCCAACCAAAAAAAACCGAATGATGTCACGAAAGTCTCTCAAAATGATAGATCAAATAGAGAAGATATCGAAAAGTTTGATTTGTTTGAACATCGATGCACAATCATCGTATCTCTAAGTTTTTCTCTCGAATTTATTCGATTATTAGTGTTTTTTTAATGCTTTTCTGGTTTGATGATGACGCCCTGGTCACGATCCTAATAGAAAAAAAATAAGTTTTGATATTATTACCCCCGAAACCCCAAAAATAAAAAATGAAATTAAAATCGTGATCGATCATCGATTTGACGATCATCATCGATTTTCAACATCAACCGATAATATCGATTTTGTGTTTTTTTTCTCCTCTCCATCCATGTTAATTGGAAATCGAAAGAGAAAAATTATTTATTACTTATATTAAAAAAAAAACTATAATAATGAATAAAATAAAGAAAAAAATGATCAGATCTTATCATCATCATTATTTTCTCTTTTCCCCCTCTTCCCCCTGCCAAAGAACTATTGAACAACGTTTGTGGAAAGTCCTGGAGAAGTTTTTCTAAAAACTTTCTCCCCTGTTCCCGAAAAAAATCGTTTTTTTTTTTTTTGATCAAAGTAATGGCAGGTGGAAGCATTCACTTGGTTGGTACTGAAAAAGATAAGATAGGCAAACAGAAAACAGAAAGTGAATTAAAAGCCTGGTTGTTCATAAAAGACATGACGTTTAAGTTTTATTCAAATTTTTATGAAGAAAACTGGAACTTGGTAAATGTCTCACCAGTTCATCTGTGAACAGAAGCACTTAGTTCTGAAGCCTTAACTTAAGCCCTGAAGAGTTCTGACATAAACCTTCTAGCCAAGCTAATTAATTTGAAGCTTTGAATGAATTTTAAAAGCTTAATTAATCTCTGTTCCATGGACCAATCCCCAGCGATTAAACCATTAATGCCAATAAACATTAAGCCATTCAAAGGCCACCAATGTCAAATGGATTGAACTGGCCTAAAGTTTCGGCAAGGCTTTCTCCGCGATTTGTTCAAATCGAGAAAAAAAATGGATAAATAGATTAATCCACTAGAAGGTCTACTAGGTTGGTTAAGGCTGTTGTTATTTAGCTATCGAAACTGTTCATTCAAAAAAATCATTCCTCAAATGAATCGAGGTATCAATCGTTCGATGATCGATTGATTTTTCTATCGATTAATCGATTTTTTTCTTCAATGTCAAAGGGGTTTCATAACTAGGAGTATTGCTATTTGGGAAAAACTGTTTCGCACTCAATGTTCAATGTCATCGAAGTCATCTAGTTGAGGGATGATGTCATCGATTGATGATTGTGTGTGTGTCACAAATTTGTTTGCAGTTCACATACATACACAAAGCTCAAGATACATTGTTGTCTTAACAAACTGGGTCGCTCTATGCCTATAACGCATAGGTTTTTTTTAACACAAAAAAACCATTCCATTGATTTATTTTTTTTGCTCTGATTGTCTGATATCTGATCTCGATTAAATGCAATGAATGAATAAATGGTATTGTTCTGTCTTTTCAAACAAAAACTGATTGATATTTGATTCAATATCTATCGATATATCGAATATATCGAATAATAATCGGATAATAAAGATTTTTTAATCAATGAATTAATTGGCTTAATAATCAATTCCAGTTTATAGCTTGAAGGTTATAATAGTTATACCTCTTCCCTGCCCCCACTCTTTGATTGTTTGTTCTGGTTGTTAGGATAATTGAATAATCGATACCCCCGTAGGATTAGTTCGTAGATCAGGCCAGTAAAACCCTCGAACCACAGCCGAGAGAAAAGGTTTTCTATGTGTCTGTGCTCCAATTCATTCATTCTCTTTGTTTATTGAACTTTTGGCGTATGATTTCTTGACTAGTTCAAAGTTGTCTAGGTCAAAGTTGAAACAAGACAAAATGTGATGCAAAGAAGCAAAAATTGTTTGCTTTGCTTTGTTTTGTTTGTTTGAGTTCAATGTTTTGTTCTCGACTCGTTTCCAGGCTATTCTCGCTAAGAAATTAGTTCTGGTTGGATGTGGTTTCATGGGTTCATACATCACCCTTCCCTCTCCTTAAATTATTCCCCCCATTGCCCCTTCAAATAGGTGGTTCGAGGATGTGGAAAATGTTGGCTTGTGTTTGATCAACACAATGATCGGACACACACCGGTGGTTGGTGTTTCTGGTTGGTTGAACACTTCAGTGCACACCTGAAAGCACCTGAAAACAAAACATCCACTTGTTCTCAAGGTTTTTTTCAGCAACAACCCCCCCCCTTCTCTCCTCCGTCAAAACCAACCAGGTCAAACAATGAAGAAATCATTGGCTGTGAAACGCACACACAAACAACGTATCTTATGGAGGGGATGAGAGCCCAAGAGCAACTCTCTTCCCCTAATGGTAATGATGCTAGAGATGAATTCAATTCAATTCAGTTGTGAATATTTTCAGTGAATGAACTAGTACACCTGACTCGTTCATTGATTCAATGACTGACTGGCTGATTACCTGAATCATTGTTTGCTCTCCAGATAGGCTCAAGCATGATAAAACAATGTGTAATTTCTCTCATTCATTCAATGACTCGGTGTATGTCGTATAATAATCATCACGGTTGCCTGACTTTCGGACATGTGAATGGTTAGCAAGCAAGCAAACAATCCGATTCCACATTCAATGGATTATAAATCGGTGAAATCGCCGAATTATCTCTCGTATCATAGTCGCCAAACTGTTTGACCAAAACACAGAAGCTCTCACAGAAACCGATTCAAACATAGACTGACCAACTAAAACTGACCACTCAGAAGCTCTCTTAAGAATTCGATTAAATTTTGTTTAAAAATAAATTTGATTTACTCTGATTGCTTCTGATTTAAAAGTATTTGGCTCGGGGCATTGAGGGGAGGGGATGTAATTACAATGATGTGATTTCATGTTTTCACGTTCCACAATCCTCGCTGCCATCAATTTCCAATGAATTTGTGACCTGAAGGCCTTTCCACATACGAATGGGAAAAGCAAACGAAAAGAAAAAAAACAAATTCGAAACACGCAGACGCCATTTAATCGCCTGAAGCATTCGGGTGCCTAGCTCGTTTTCATCAAAATTAGAAGATTTATTAACAGAAAAAAAACAGTACAAATTATCATTCGTTTCAATATCATTTTTTTGGTTGAAGAGAAATCGTTCATCAACTTACCTGGCGGTATAATCCTCGGTAATCGATCATCATCAAAAAATGATTGAAGTTTGAAGCGGTTTTTTTTATTTGCTTATTGAATAGCCACATCTCTCAGTTCAGTTATTCACCTGTGATTACCCTGTTCTATTCAATAACATTTGAAATGAATGACCGAACGAAGAAAAAAAAATTGAATTAATTTTCGAATCAATTTTGGCTTGGAAAATAAAAATCCACAGACGACGTTCGTCAATCTTTACAAATCTAATAAATTATTCATACTGACATCGTACATTGAAATAGACTGTTTGTCGTTGTTTTATAACCTAATCATCATCAAATAGTATCATTTTTTTTTCATGAAAATGTGACCTCGATGTCACATTTGATTGTGGCTAATGCTGGTGAAGCGATAATTAATTCACCTGAGAATATAGTTTGCTGGTTCTTTCTCTCGAATTGAATTTCATCAGAAATCAGGTAGAAAAATGGTTGAATTGCTTGTCAGCAACAGGTTAGTTGTTGCTGTTATTTTTAGTGATGCGCTTCATTATCATCATCATCATCATCATTGTCCAGTTCTTGTTAAAATATTTATTATTGTTTATTATTATCAACAATAATAAACGAACAGCGAACAGTCTCCGTTTATATTAAAGCTAACAATAGGAAATATCTTGGCTATCATCGCTATTATTGTGGTCAGCACATTGGTCAATTGGTCAGCTTCATCTCACTAGATAGCTGAAAAAAAATAGTCATTTTATTTGGTCAGCTTTCAGAGAGAAAAATTTCTCTCTGATCGTTTGTACTTGATTTTCTGCAGCAGTTGCGCAACCTTGATGGTTCAGTCCAGAAATGATCAGAAACCCGATCTCTGATTGATCAGAAATCTATGGAGTGTCAAATGTCACCGATTAATGTCATGACATGTCATCGATGCTTTAGTCAATGTTCAGTTTCTTGTTTAGTTTCTTTTTTCAAATTCTACAATTGATTTACAGTTTCAAATTATCAATTAATTTTGGAGAAAACAACTAGAACCAGGTTTGATTATCTGTGATTATTTCAAATATTCAAGTTTGATAGATTAATGCAATCAACTGCTCCAATTGGAACAAAATAAGTTAAACCGATTTTTTTGCTCGATCAATTTCTCTTTCTTTTTTTTCAGTTTCGTCAACGAGATCAAAGGGAACTCGAAAAACGAGAAATAATAACACGGGATGAAGAAGATGTTTCGGTAAGATTAGTTTGATTTACGAACACAAACACACAGACAACCAGCATGACAAGAAGCTACAAATTCGTTCGATGAAGATGAGATGCTCTCTTTAAAGGTTGGTGAGAGCCCAAAGATTATGGGAAGAGCGATGATCATCGAACAAACGAACGAACGAAAGTTCTTCTGTTGATGAATAATAGAGGAAAAACTGGATTATCGTTTAATCTCGTCTTTTTGTTGTTTCATTTTGAACACAGTTTGTCAGTTCATTGAAAATGAAAAGGTTGTTGGCCAAACAATCAAAAAAAAAAAATCCTGTCGTTTAGTTCGGTTAGGCCGTTGTTGTTGTTTTTTTATCTGAAGAGATATTCGAGGCGTTGTTCGAAAATAATCAAGATAACGGTTTATCTGTTTGCTGAACATGACGGTTCATTTTACTTCTTAAAACTTTCTTCGATCAAGAAAATGAACGCTCTGGTGACGGGTTGCTGATGATGATTATTATCATCATCTCGATCTTCATCAGCATCTTTCTCTGTGAAAGAGATGTCCAAAACGATGTTTGATATCTCTATTTTAGAGGAAACTTTCTGAATCTAATCTTCGAAGCTGGAAAAAAATCGATTTGTATCTGATGTTTTTTTTGAAGGGTTAAACCTTATCTGATCGATAGTCGATGATCGATAATCGACTATTGATAATCAAGAAGAATGAACAAATCGACTCGAATCAAAAATAGATGGATGATCGATAAATACCTGGATAGATTGAATGATGACGTTCATGAATGGTCATCAAGGTTTATCGCCATCGTTGGCTTAGATTGAATATGACACCCACACACACGCACATCAAAAAAAGATAACCGCTGATAATGGTTGATAATAGTTTTTTTGTTTCTAAAAAAAAAATTTAATTAAAAACTTAGTTTTTTTTTCATATAAAATAATGCTATTTTGAGCTTTTATTGATCCAGAAATAATTTAATTGGATGAATTTTGGGTAGTGGGCGTACCCGGACTGTTTTCATTGGTTAATTTTGTTGAGAAATTTTTTTTAGAAAAAAAAATCTCAAGGGAAACTTTTTCCCAAATTTCTCTCGTCATTTTTGGATCCAAGTATCATTTTAATAACTTTCTTAAAATTTATATAAAAAATTAAATTAATTAAAAAAAAAATCCTGGTACAAGACTTGATCCGAAATGGTACCATTTATTTGTTTGTTTGTTTGAATGATTTAATTAATATCGATCTAATTGGCTGAGAGAAAAAAACAAAACCAAATCGATCCGCTTCGATTGGCTTATGTTTTTTGGAGGAATGGAAGGGGGGGGGAGAAGAAGCTTGAAAATTAAAAATAAATAAAATAAATTTAAGCTATGAAACTTTAAGGTAGCTTTTTCAGCTGATTGTGATCTCAAGCTTATCAGCGAATTCAGGCTCAAAAAGTTCTCATTCATATCAGATAAGATAGAATGATCGGTTAATCGGATCCAGTTTTACCACGAACCACGGAAACAATTTTCAAACCAAACAAAACAATTAACACCTCAACAAACCGAAATCTTTTGATAAATTTATTTGTGAGAATATTTTTGAATTAAATTTACTATAATTTATTCATTCTCCTCGTTTAGCCGTATTAGTGTTAATTTAATATCAACAGTTTTCTGTTAGCGCATAGTTTCACCATTTCTCGCTTCTCTGGTCCACTTTCAGGTAAGCGATTCATGGGTCTTGGGTGTAGATTTTTCTACCAGTTGGTTTATTTTTATCTTTCTTTGAAAAACTTTTTGCTGGGTCGTTTTGTTTGGAAAAAAGTTTTCTTTAAAAAAATTTTGATCTCTTCTGATTTTTTTTCAAAATTAAAATTGGCATTGGCATGGGTTTCTATAACATCATCATTATCATTCTCTCGATCATTATTACCTGAGAAATTGCCTTATCATTATCATTATTTGATAAGAAAAATTCCCATTTCATTTCATTTTCTTTTGTACAATAACCGAGCGAACAACAGCCGAATAACCGAAAGACAACAGCCAAACAATATAACTTTTGAATCTGGGCTTTTGTTGTGGTTTGGTTGGTTAGACTGGATGATCGTGTAGTTAGGTTAGGTTGGATGTGTTTGTGTGATTTCATTTTTAGTAACGTTTTTCGATTGTGTTCAAGAGAAATTGGCTTTTTTTTCAGATCTTCTTCGATTGTTTGTGGTGATCGAATCTTCAATCCTTCTTTCAATCGAGCAATCGAAAGTTTTTCTATTCAAATAAAGATTTCTTATTGTTTGATATCGATTCGATTGTATGTGTGTGTATTGATCGATTGATCGGTTTTTTTTCGGTTTTTCGATAGATCGATGATCGGTGGTGGTGGTGGTGCATTGTGATTTCCATTTCGACTCAGAGCGAGAGAAAACCTATTGAACGATCATCGTTAAAAAAATAAAGTGTGCTATTGACCCTTCTTTAGCTTCTTCTTGAACAGATCGTTCGATGAAAAATATTGATAGAGACCTGTTCAATTCATTTATTTATTTTAGGCGTCCTAAATTAAGAAGCTTCTCAAAATGATTTAAGCTGCTGTTTGTTGACTGTCTACTAGTGAAGAACTCATACAAAAAACCACACCTTACATAACCCTCAAATGATGTTGAGTTATGTTGATGGGATGTTTGATTGTGGAAAACAACTTTCCTCAATCAATGAATGGTCGACCTCAATTCAAAACCGTTTGACAATTTTTTTTTTTTTGAGAGAAAAAATGGTGTAGAATCAGTTTATATCGCGATCTGATCGATTTTAAAAAAAACAAAAAATCGAAACAAAATGACTAATCGAATCAACATCGAAACATCGAAGCAATCTATTTAACTTGCACAATTTTGTTAGTGTTTTTCTTTGAAATAATCTGGATCACCCAATAAAAATCCAATTCAATTGTTTCATTTGGAACAAATGTTTTGGAACTTTTGGTTTCAGCAGTTTTTTTTTTTGATAATTTTTTCTAATATCAATATATGTAGTCTAACAAATAAAAAACAAACACGTACAAACACCAAAACAATTTCAAGCAAACAAAGTTTGACGCCCTTGGCGTCTTGTTTATTGTTTTCAAAGAAATCTTCTTCATTGCGAGCCAAGCTTGATGAAGAGAGAGAACATCACTAAAAAGTGAGACAACGCAAAGTTACGCAGAGTTGTTCGCAAGGTGGTGGTGTTTGACATGAATTCGAAATGAAGAAGAACGCTCACCTCGTAGCCAACCATCCATCCAGCTAACCATCCATTCGGCTAGCCGACCAACCATTCAAATGCCAGCCAACGATCCTTCGAGCGTTGCTTAAAAATCGCTCTTCTCAAAGCGAAAAAAAAAAAAAAAACTTTAGAGAAATCCTCGTTCACTGATCGGTGTGAAAGTTTGAAAGCAGCAAACGACTGCTGAAGGCTGCTTTACTGGGACAAGCCGTGTAACGACACAAAACACCACCGAACACTGATCAGTCGTTTGTTAGTGTTCAAGCTAATCGCACGCACGCACGCACAAAACTGATGAACTAAACTCATTTAGCCAGTGAGATTCAAACAGCACATAGCTTTCGTGGATTATTTGTTGGCACATTATGTCATTTGACAAGTTTTTATGTGTGTGACATGTTCGAAATTTTATTTCGCAGTTAATTAAATGTTTGTGTGTGTGTGTGTGTTATGTGACAAACATTTCGGAACAAAACTTGTGACATCGAAACAAAAAGTGTGTGTATGTGTGTGTGACATGTGATACAGTGACAGTTGATCAACGCTCTGTTCCATTCAAAAGTTCCAAAAAAGGTTAACCAAAGTTCGGGTTGTTTTGTGATGGTTTGATGATGATACCGCCGGTGATGATGCCGCATAAACTATCATCAGCCAAATCGACTTCATGTTTGCTCAATGTCAATGGAGAATCGACGGGTCGATCATTCGGTAAGGAGAACCGACTGAAAAGAAATGAGGATTGTTCGCTGTGTTGGTCATCATCATCGACCACAACATTGGCCTCTACCAACATCGATTGTTGCCTAAAACGAGCCACCTCGACCCAGGTCAATCAAAACAATCGATTGATTCTCAATGATATCAATCTATCTGGCACCGGTACCGGTAGTGTTGGCAGTAACGGTGATGGCTGCCCAACCGATAGTTTTAGTTCCAGTTCTGGATCATCGATTTTCTCCAAATGTCGAAACATTCGCCTCCGTCGCTCCGATCCCAACCAATCTCTTGGATTCTCGATTCGAGGAGGTAAGCAAACAAACACCACCAAACCAGATCAGTTTGAAAAAAAACCAAAATCTGTTTACCAAATACGCCCATACACACTGTCTCCAGTGTTCCAGAAACTTGGGAGCACAGTTCATGGGCGTTTGTGCGTTAAAAAAAACTTTGTCTTTTGTTTGAATCTGAATTGAAAAAGTATTTCTATAAGACAAAGCCCTATGGAATGAATGAATGGAACTAGTTTTGTCGAAATAGAAGCCGTATCTCTTTCCAAGATAACAGCAATCTATTTCATCTTTTTGTTTATCAAAAAAAAAACCGTTTCAATAGAAGTTTTTTTAGAAAAAAAAAACTAAATGTTGAAATAGTTTTTCTAGAGAAATCTATTTATTATTATTATTATCCGGTTCTTTGTTGTTGTTGCTAAAATGATGCTATAGATGGACTTATTTAGTTGTGGTATCACTTAAAACCGTAGCCAATTATTTGGAGATACTTAACTTTGTACGTACTCTTTGTGTGGCTCTTGAATTTATTAAAAAATTTCCTTTTGAGAAAGAAAATTTGATGTTTGTCTGATATTTTATTTTTTTTAGTGAGAGAGTAGGGATTTCTTCTTCTTCTTCATTTTCGCATCTTCTTCGTATGTTCTATTGTGTCGTGGTATTGTTAGTGCAATGGGAATGGGAGATATATCAGAAAGAAAAAAAAATCGTTCAACAGGTAACAGCACAACAGGTGAATTAATCAAGTGAAATGATGAGAATATTTTTGCTTTCTTTATCTTCCTAGCTACATACCTGGATGATTAACTTAATGAGAGAGATTCTTTGAAAGCAACATTATTTTTTTTCTCATTGAAAAGAATCCTCCTTGACGAAGGATTCTATCAAATTCGGAATGGACTTTCAATGCAGTTCCAAAAATAGAAAATCGAATCAAGCCAATTTGATTTGAATTCATTTACGAGTGTGACTGTGTGTTAATGACTCGATTTATTCAAACTATTCACGTTAATTTAATCAGTTTCAAAAGAAAACTTATATGGTGCTTTAGAAAGTTCCAATTGGAACCTTATATGTGTATGTTGGGTGTCTGCGTGTGCTATGGAAATGATAATGCAAATCTAGCTTATTTAGCTAGAGAAGAGGAACGATGTTTCGATTGAGAGAGAAGAAGAACTTGAATTTCGATTCGATGTTTTTTTTTTTTTGTAAAATTTGACCTTGAAAATCGAGCCGAAGGATGAAATCGATGTTTTTTCAAATTGTTGTTTATGGACAAACAAACAGAAAAACTCGTTGATTTAATTCAATTCAACACTGGCACTAAAAAAGCTAATAAAATGCATCTAAAAAAAAAAACAACGAAATCGAACGCCAATTGAATGGAGAACAACGAGTCGTAATAATAAGCTGACCAACACACACGGGATGGTCAGCGAAACGTAACGAAAACGAAACGCCAAAAAATTCACACCATTCGAACGAGGGCAGTTGTTGTTTTTTTCCCTGTTATATTTAGACCGGGTATCACTAATAAAACAACAACAACAACTACAAAAATCATCATTATTATTATTAATCATAAATTTCATTTAACGAAGAAAAAAAAAACAATAATCGTATAATCAGTGTGAGAGTTGTGACAGCCGAGCACCCGTTAACCTAAATGTTAAGCCATCATCCGATTAACCTAAGTTGACTTTAACCAACCCAGTGAAGGGGTTGGCCCTCACCAAACCCTTGACTTGGCTCAGTGAGGATCAACAGATCTCAGGGATTAATTCATCGATTCAAGTAATGGATGTTGAATGCGTGTTGAAGCGAAACTTGAGCCAAAGGGTGCTCCTAACTGAGTTAACTGGCCACGGCTTGCCATCATCATCTCCTTTATACTTTATGCTTTGAGACAAAGATTTGCATAAGTTGTTGTTCAGATAAGTTGCCTAAGATAAAAGCCATAAAGAACCTTTCAAATAGAGGAGAATGAAATGATGTTTCAATAAGTCAAAAGAAGACTTAAGTCAAAAAAAAACTTGACGGCTGTGTTTCCTTGAAGGAAGCCAAAGGAGCAACAGCTCATGGAAAAGGATATTCGATTTGCACTTCGAATGCGTTCCTTCCCTGAAAAAAAAACTTGACTTAACTTTTCCTTTCATTTTGGGTTGTTCGCTGTTTGTTTGTTTGGCTTAATTTGGCTTTATGACTCGAATATAATAAACGGAAATTTAGACATTTTCGTCTTTTATTATGATTTTGTTTTGAGGAGGCTTTAATATTAAAAGAAAAACTTTATTTGTCTTGTCATCCTCATTGCCTACTGCTGCTATTTCAATCTTTCTTCACATAATCCATGTTCGTAAAAAACGTTCGTTCGTTCGTTCGTTTGTTCGTTTGTTCGTTTCTTGAAGTGGTTGTTGACCATTTTCGTTGTTGTTGTTGTTTCAAAGCTCTTCTTCCATTCGATGATGAGGATGTTTTCAAATCGTGACTTATGACCGATGATTTTTTTTTTCTTCAAATTCACTCAACCAACGCCTTGCTTGCGCCAGGCGCTAGTTGCTTTTCAATGCGAAAGAGTTTTGTTCTTGTTAGCCTGAGAACGTTTAATACTATCAAGAGGTTAATACTTTCACTTGATTAATCACGATTTTCGTTCGATTATCTGAATAATGTTTTTCTAATCCGAAAAAAAATCACAAGGATGGGAACATGGAATCGGTTTCTACGTGTCGGACGTTCAACCAGATTCATTGGCTGCCAAACAAGGACTATGCGTAAGTGTTTCATTAAGAAAAGTTTTAAAAAAATTTACTTTAAATCCGAAAATATAGGCCGGTGATCAGATTGTCCGGATCAATGGTTTTCCATTAGATCGGGTGATCCATGACGAGGTGGTTGCATTGATCCGAATGTCGGCCAATGATCTGACGTTGAGGGTTCGCTCAACGGGAGTGGTACCATTGAAATGTCGTCCCGGTGATCGTTTGACATGGAAACGGTTGTGTACTGTTCAACGATCGATCGAGGCGCCATCATCGGAAGTCAGTTCATTTGTTTATCATCGGCCGGATGATTCGCTGGATCATCATCTTTCATTGAATCATCATAATCTTTTTCTTCATCATCACCAACAACAACAACACGCTCATCTACAGCCCCAGCATTTACGGCACCAACCATCGAGACCTCGTTCGGCGTCATCTTCGTTGACCACTCCGTCGTCGACCATATCATCGGATGATCAACTTTCCGATGATCAATCTTCGATCACCAATACCAGTCCCGTCAACATCAGCCAAACCTTTCATCCATCATCCAATCATCAGCCAATCTATTACAGTGAACAGACCATATTCATTCAATGCCACCAGCCGGGCTCATCATTGGGCTGTTCAGTGGTCAATGGTCCGGCCACTTGTCCAGGAATTTTCGTTCAAAACGTCAAACCAGGAAAATTGGCCGAAAAATGTGGCCTAGAAATTGGCGATCAAATCGTGAAAGTCAACGAGCTCGATGTTTCAATGATCGGTTTCGATAGTGCCATCTCGATGCTTAAATCGATGACCAACATTAATCTGTTGGTTCGTAAAGGTGTCGCCAGGCATATATTCGAATGGTAAGTGACCGTAACAGTTTTCAGTTTTCTAGTGTTCAAGTCGTTAATCCATTTTCTTTCGAAAAAAAAATCAATTTAAGCCGTGAACCGTTCGTTGGTGGAAAAAATCTCGCCAATGGCTCAACACTTGACAGAAATAATGACGCCAGTTTAACGTCGAGAGGTATTGTCACCATTAATGGTGGGAACAATGTCACCGAATGTCAATATTTGTCGAATAATTCGTCTCCGTGTCACGCACCGTCACAAGCCTCTTCCGTCAGCAATGGCAATAATGGCACCCCAATAACAACAACAGCGACAATACCAGCGTTGAATTGTCATTATGATGATTATTACCGACCATCCGGACAATACAATAGGCCGTCAACCATTCAAGCCATCAGTAACACGGTTATGGCTCCCGGCAGCACAATGGCTGCATTGAATCATCACGGCTCATCACCGACAATCTCAGTGCTGGGAGCAACGGCCTCCACTGAGCCGGTCAACTTTTGTACAGCTTCGGCTACCTCCTATTCGAGTACAGTGCAGATTTCTACATCCGAAAAGAATCTTTGCTGCTGCAAGCGGCAACGCCTAGTGAATACCAGTGTTGTACCGGTTGAGTTTGGCGCCTGTTCTGTGATCAAATGTGCTGAAACACATTTAGCCAGCCCCTCGGTACCGGGGACTGGCTCATCGGCGGCAACAACGGCAGTGGCTGCGACAGCGGCATCGGGTTTATGTAGCAGCACCACATTGCTAGTCAATGCTCGGCAACAAGTCACTACGGGAGCAGCCACCGCAGCAACCAATACTGCTATTCACCATCATCCAGCATCAGTGGTCTCGATACCGATAATGAGCGTTCCGCGGAAACGGTACGGCACCGGGAACGGTGGCAGCCGCTGCAGCAGCAGCAGCTGTCGCAGCCAATACTAGCACTGCCACCGCTAGTGCTTTGTTGTTTGCGGCCAACACTCATCAACACCACCATACCGAGCGTTTGGATCAAGTGACCAGTGCGGTGACCAATTCGATTCGAATTTTGCAAGAGGTTCGCGAGAAGGAGGAAAAACTAGTGGAAGCATCAAGAAAACTGAACGAAGAACATCAAAAACTTTGCTGGGAGAAGGCCAAATTTGAGAACGAAAAGTTTGTTTTCAAGTTTTTCTCAGTCTTTTATGATAATCGTTTTTTGTTTCGATTTTTCGAAATCGAAATTCTTGTTTCGAATAGGAAAGAGCTGAACGAACGTTTCTCAACGTTGAACAACGAGAATAATATCGATTCGAGTAATCAGCAGAAAATGTTGCGAAACTACAATGCTTCGCATCATTTCCAACAATCGAACAACAACATAAATGGCTTATCAAGATCCGATTTCGATGGCAAACACTTGATAAAAACAGGTAAGCGAAAAAAAAATTCGATTAAAATCAACCAATATGGTCACGATGTTCTAATGACAATGATTAATTTATCGTTTTATCATCGAAACAAAAAATCAATCGTCGCCTTCCTTTACGATAGTTCAACAAACATCGCCCCAACAACAACAATACAATACGATTTCGATGATTGGTGGCCACAGCGAGCACACTGGCCAAGCACCTTCCACACAATCGATTTATCATCAAGACAATGTTATGGATCACCATCACCACCACCACCACCATCACCAACAACAACAACAAGTTCAATTCTCATTCCTGGAAGAGATCAAAGCGATGGGCGAGAATGGTGGTAAACGTCATTTACGACCGGTCAACTTTAACAACCACCATCAACCATCATCATCATCAATGACAACCTTTGAACAACCTCAACGGTTAAAGATTGGAAATGAAATCGGTGATTTGATGGATGATTCCAACAACAAAAATTTGAATCGTTCGAATCATCAGGATGGCGTCTTTCAATCATCATCAATGAACAACCATTGTTATGGTAATGACCATCCTGGTGGTGGTAGTGGTGGAAGTGATAAAAATAAATTACATCGAGCACCATTCGCTGCCCTAAACGGAGGTGGCAAAGATTCGGCCGATTTGAAAAAACGCCAACACGGTGAGTAGAGTGTTAAATTTTTTTTTAAAATTAAATGAATGACCACACGATCACCACCAAATGGCTCAAATGGTTCAGATGTTTAGATAGCCATCTGTCCCGTTTGAATAAAGCAATCATCATTCATCATAATCATAATAATTATCCGATTGAACCATTGACCATTGACCACATGCTAAACTATATATTGGCCCATTAACCTCATAAATGATATTTAGCATTGAGAAATAATCGAGCACTATTCATCGAATGACACTCAGGTCACAAGTGTCATATATTTGATGACAATCGTTCAGTGGTCAATTTGATCTCTCATGTAAAACAATGAGATTGATATTATTTTTTTGTTATATTAAAAGAACTGTTGATGCAAGAATTTCGAATCGCTCATCGTAAAATGTTTGGGAAGGAGCGGAATGGAGAGACCAGTGCGGAAAAAATCACCAAAAACAACCAAGATGACCAAACTGATGATCAACAGGATGACAACAGCAACAACAATCAAGTGAAAAGTGATGGTCAGAACAATGATGATGGCTTTCATGATGATGACCATCACTATCATCATCATCATCAACAACAACAACATCAAAATGGTCATTCTGGTCATCAAGGTCATGCCAATAATCATCGGCATCATTCGAATCAGGCTCAATCATCTCAATCTGAACCATCGATTAATTCTTCGATTGATGAGAAACAGAAGAAGAAGAAGACGAACAGTAACCAAGAAGGTAGAAATCAGGTTAATGCATCATCATCACCGTCATCGATGTTGTTCGACGAGATTGGTGAAGAGGTTGGTCGAGAACAACAACAAGAGAAAGAAGCTACGGGAATCAGATTGTCGACAAACCCGACGACATCATCGAAAACATTAAATAAAACTACTCGGAACATTTTGGTTTCAAGACAACAACGAGGTTACGAATCGAACATCGCCAAAAATTTTAAATCGAAACCAATCGAAATCGAACAACATTGTAGGACATCGAACATCAACAACAACGGTAACAACGGTTTTAAATATCAGAAAAACAACACCAATTCAACAGCCAAAAATCATCGAGCCTTCAAAAGTAGAACAATGGCCAGCTCGGAGGAAGAGAGTGGTGAACAACAACAGCCACCATCATCATTGCCATCAGAGAATGTTGGCCAACAGAAGTTTGAAGAATCGAACAAACCACCACCACAGCAAACAACCAAGAACGTCAAAGAACGAAACATTTCGTTGATGAAATCGTTGCCAACAATGCGGACAGCACCGATGCCACCACCTCCGCCACCAAATTTTCCTTCGATCCTTCAACAACAAAAGCCGTACAGCAATAACAATAATGGCCTGATGACAACAACAAAAACAACAACAGTTTCGGGATCTTCGGGAACAACAACGCCAGCCAACCGTATTACGATCAGAGTGCTGTCACCGAAAATCACCAGTTGATGATTACCCGTGTTCATTCCCGATTTTCGATCGTTCATTGTTTCAACAACAGTCAAGTCAATCATCAGTTCTCACGTGTGATTTCTATTTTTTTAATTTTTTTTTTTCGTTTTGTTAATTTTCCTATAAATAAAGTATTTTTTTTTCTTTACAAATTTAATTAGTTTACAGTAGTTACCACGGTAATTACTTGATTAAATCATGTTGATTGGAAGAAGTGAAAAAAAACAATGTTTTTTCGATTTTTCGATTTTTTTTCGATGTTTCCAAGGAAGTTTGAAGGCAAAATAGAATGAAAAAAAAAATTTTACTGATGGGATGATTATCGAGAACTTCAAATTGAGATTTTAAATTGAAAAATCAAAAAAATACTTGACACATCGATTTCTTCTTCAAAAAACGATTTCCATTCAAAAAAAAAAGTTTCGATTTCTATTCAAAACTAATGGAAAGTTTTTTCTTCCATCCATTCATTCATTCGATTCAATGATTGAACAAACAAACTTGACTTGAAAAAACCTTTCCTCAAAAAAAAAACCAACCAACCAACCAAGGCCTTTCGATAAGCTGGCTGAACGATCAAAGGCCGAGGAAGATCGAAGATCAACCAATGTCCTATCATCCACCATCATTGATTGGTTTTTCGGAGAAAATTGAAAACAAATTTCAAGTTAACGATAACGATCCTCTGTGTGTGTGTGTCACACACTGACTTTATATCTTTCAACCATTGTCAATCTCTTGAAGAAGATAGATTATGTCACTGTTTCAGTGTTTCTTACAATCAATTCGTATTCATTGGCAAACACAATCAATCAATGAAAGTTTGCTTCGAAAGCAACGGAAAAACATTTCTAGGGCATTTCTACGATTCAAGCCTTTTTTTTCTCGCTTAGAACGTAGTTTTAGACTCAGCTTTAGGCTGAAGGCGTTCTAACAGGAGTACATTTGGCTAGCCTATACGTGGTACAAGTTGTTGTTTACTACTATTTTCATTGTGAAAAACAATCTCTTGGCATGTGATGAGTGGAGTGTGAAGAAAGAAAGCTTGTCATCTGACTTTTTGTTGATGAAAACATTCCGTCTTCTGACGCCACCACCACTACGAAAACCAATGCCTTTCTCGACTTTTCCATGATCGTATTGAACGCCCTCCCCTCGCTTCAAGCAAAGATTTAGTCTCATCGGTTGATCATCGATTAATCGATCTTCGATGTATCTCTTCGAGATTTTTATCATCGATTTTCAGAGTGATCGTCGTCCAAAGATCGATTGAGAAATGGATTTCTTTGGCAAAAATTTTCCACAGCCAATGTTTTTTTTTCTGGTAACTTTCCAAACCAAGATGCAATACCGGGTGGTATGCAGCTTCTCAACAACAAGCTCAAGGTAGCAGAGTGATTTATTATTTGTTGTTGTTTTTTGTGTTTTCCGTCAACAGAAGCTGTTGTCTTGTTCAAATCAATTGAATGAAATGATGACATCATACATCAGGCGCCAAGGCGTCTTGAGGAAATTTTTTTTACAAGCTATAAAAAGGAATGTCTCGAACAAATTGAAGAAATTGATGAAGAACTAGTGAAAAGCCAACTACTAAACTTTTAATCTTAAAGTTTTAATTAATTTAATTGAATTGTAACAAAATTTTTTATTAAAATAAATTATACAACCAAAGCAAAAATCTTTTTTGGAAAATGTCTTTGAAATCTTTTATGGTGAGAAGATGGTCATCGAATGATGATGATCATAGGAAATCGAGCCCTAACACCGAGCGTGCCAATAAACGGGATCATCATCCACGAAAACATGTCAATTTAGGATTCTCAAGCCGAACGATATTCGGAGAAAAAATTCCCAAAGATTTTGAGCTCTCGAAACCTAAAAAACGGTCAAACGGAAAGCTTGCCTCGAATATTTGGACATGTTTGAACGATCTGAGAGAGCAGGCCCGAGTGGATGGTTTAGTGTTGACAGCCCACGATCATGAGGATCATGATGTTAAAGTTTCGAAAAAATTTTTCGGTGGTTGGGCCTTGTCTCGAGATCAAATGAAACACCTGCAAACCAAACCCTACGAGTACAATGCTTTTGCCGGCAGCGTACTCGAATTGTTAATGTTCCAAAATTTTTGGATCTTTTTGGCGAGTTTCATTCCGGAATCGGTGGCACCTTGCACAATCACCGCCATTGGTTTCTTGATTAACTTGGTGACCTGTTCGACATTGATCAGCTTCTCACCGGATGCCAAATCAGGAGAGGTTCCCGCTTGGGCTTTGTACCTATGTGCAGCGGGAATTTTTTTTTATCAAATCGCCGATGCTCTCGACGGAAAACAATGCTTCAAAGTTCAGGAGACTCAGATCGAAGAGTTCTACGATCACGGATGTGACTCGGTTTCCACAGTCCTGTTGATGTATTCGATTGGTGTGGCAACCCAAGCCGGCTATTGGCCATCACTTCATCTGGCGGTGATATTCACTTCACTGGTGGCATTCTATTGCACCCATTGGTTGAACTATTGTACCAATCAAATGGTTTTCGGAAGGTGATTGGTTGATTTTTTTTTTTTATAATCATTAGACTGACATCTGGGGTTTTTTTCTTAAACTATTAGAATCGATGTAACCGAAGCTCAATGGTCGATGATCATCGTCCATACACTGTCCGCTTGGTTGGGACAATCCATTTGGCAACATTGTTTGTTCACAGTGTTTGGATGGAGAATAACCGCCAACATTGTTCTATCGTGTGTCACCCTGTTAGTGTTGGCCACGGCGATTGGGAAAAACTTCCGAATGATTGTTCTGGGCTTGCCGACGCCTTTGGAAGAGCTCGGAATTGAAATCCCTCGTAGAGATTGTTCCAGGTTGAGACCATTGATACCGGCTTTTTTTTTAGCCACATTGACCATCCATGCTATCGAATTGGTTACTATCACTTGAATCCCGCACTGTTTGTCATGACTTTTGGCCTGACATTTGCCAAACTGACCATAAAACTAGTGGTAAGCTTTCCCGGTTGGCCGTTGACCTTCAACTTATGACGAATAATTTTAATTCAATAGATTACTCATTGCACCAATGTCGACCTGGAGCTTTGGGATCCATCTCTGTTGGCGCCCATGATGTTGTCGATGAATGGTCAGAAATTTCTCTTGCCATTGATCTCCTGTGATAAGGCCTTGTGGTGTGCTTTCATCTGTAACAGTATTGAATTGATTCGATACTTCACTTGTATCAGCTGGGATCTGTCCGTGGCTCTTGATGTTTGGATCTTTTCTCGAAAATACCCGACACAAACGGGTTACGAGAAGCGTCGATCTAAAGGTTTCTACGTCAACGGTTTGAACAATCGAGAAATCTTAGAAAATGGCAACAACAACAAAAACAACAATAACCGTAAAACTATTTCTCGTTTCATTCTATTCAATTTATTTGTAAATTTCTTGTAATAATTGTTTGTAAATAAAAATGTGGAAATTTTTTTAAACAATCAAAGTTCAATTTTTGGACACTAGATCGAGCCAAAAGCATCGATTATCATGATCATCATTGGTTGAGAAGTAGAAGAAGAAGAAGAATTGAGAGAGTTGAGAGAACTCACCATCGGGCTAGTGGCTAGTGGTTTTCAAGAGCACCACCACCACCACCTTCGAAATACGACAACTATTATTTTATTTGTTTGACAACAACCACCAACAAGAATATGCCAACATCGAACTTTCGATCCTTATCCAAGCTTTCCAAACTTTGCGACGTGATCTCCATTCTAGATAGGCCAGATCAAGGTTAGTTTTCATCGAGAATCAAAAATCATCGAGAATCGTGATCTGGTGCATCGAATCATCATTATAGCATCGTTTCTCAATCTTGAAATTTGATCACCGGTATTTTATTTGTTGTTGTGTCATTGTGGGGTTTCGATGTTTTCCAAATGTTCGATGTTAACTTTCATTCATCGATCATCTCTCTCTCATTCGATTCTGGTCATTCGATGTTCTAAATCGAATCGAATCTTGATGAGTCATTGTTAAGTGAGTTTAGTGTTTGTTTTGGTGGTATCTCTCTCTCTCCCCCGTAAGATTTCATCGTTGTCATCGTTCTAGTTTAGTGCGTGAGTGTTTGTTTTTTCCGATTGTCACGTTTCGATACTGAGGAGCCTGTCTGGTTACCGTTTTTTTGATGAAGGCAAAAATCGCTTGGCAGCCGCCAAATAAGCCACCTCTACTAACCCAACCTTATATTCGAAGTTTTGCGACATGGATACCACCATACTAATCGTGAGTGATGATAAAATTTTTTTATTTAGCAACGATTTGATGACTTCATTTAGTCAGAGATAACATGCTCGATTTGTTTGTTTGTTAAACAATCCAAAAACGTCAATACCTTTTAGATTAACCCAGAAATTTATTTGTCATCATTGAGAATTGCTTGCTTTGTTTAGTGAATGGATAATTTGATTAGTAAACCCTCAAGTAAGTTTTTTCTCTTGCAACTTGATTTACCAAACAGACACACCGTTGATGTAATAATGAACAATCTAATAGAATAGTCGGCTGTTTTGTTTTTAACTAAAACCGGTTTTTTTCCATTCAATCCCAATGTGTTTGTTTGATTAGTTGTAGACCCGTTTTTTTTTCTGTTTGCTGTTGTTGGTTTCTGGGAGGTGGTCAAAGCGTATGGATGAAAGGTGCTCACTATTGGCGTCTGCAAGTTTTCTGGGTCTAGGTTTTTGGGCTCGATTGGCTATATGAACCTAGAAAAATATGTATCTTCTTTTCTTCCCCCATTCAGGGATCATTGCAAGCTGGTTTTACACCGTACTGGGGTCATGAACTCGCCAGAGTTTTTTTGATAGCGCCTTCGTCATCGTTGCTGTGGCGCCACTCCACTCTTTTGATATATCCCACATCCCAACGGTCATTCATATAATTTCTCTCTTCTCTGATCATTCATAAATAAAGGAAGAAAGGTGCACAGTTTTTGAACTATTCACCAAACTTTTTTTTTTGGTCTGGTGTTCACGTGAAGAAGACTGGCGCCACCAAAAAAAAAACTCGAAAATAACCGATTGTACGTCTAGGTACGATCTCCTATATTGAAAGAATTCTATTCTATTGTCTTATTCTTCTACTTCTGTTTGATGATCACCATCATCATTGATTGATGATGGAACGCGCCGTGTGTTTTTGGAAGTGAATAGAACACGCGCACGCCCGTACTCCGATGGCTCCCATCGAATCGTGTTTGTGTTCTCTCTCTCTAACCGAAAAACTTTTTTTTCGGGTTTCTGTTGTTCTCTTTTAGAAACCGAAAGAAACGATTAGTTTTTTGGTATATTTTCCCCGAATGATAAACGGGAATATTGATGAAGAAAAATTTTACCCGAACAAAACCTAAACAACCCGATTTTCTCTTTTTTTTCTCTCATTCGATAATCAATGATCGCTTTTTGTTTGAAGAAATTTCGTTCTCTCTGGTTTCTATTCTGGTTTCGTGTGTTCGGGGTGTTTGTGTGTGAAAAATCTGCCAAATTTTTTTGCCTTCATTGCTGCCGTTTTTTGTTTATTTTTTAAACATCATCGAAACATCGAATAAAACGATTTAATCGATTCGATTGATTATCACTTGGTTTCTGATATGGTGGCTTTCTTACTATGAACTCCAACCTATTGCTGCTGTTTCCATGTTTATGGTAAGTGCCCAATTTAAATCACAGGTTTGAATCAACAGAAAGAAAAATTGGGAGCCATTCTTTCTATTATTTGGTTCTGATTGAATTGGTTTGCTTCATTTGGGCGTCATTCATAAATAATGAAACAAAATAATATTTTTTTGTGTGGTTATTCCTAATTGTAATTACAAATTATCGTTTGGTTAGTTCTAACGCCCACTACTAGAGTTTTTTTTTTCTTTTCTTGTTGAACTTAAACTGAGCCCAATGTAAACAACCTGAATTTTTTAAAGCATCGTGTTTTCAGCCAAAAGACGGCTTAATCTATGCGTTGTGTAGTTTAGGTCATCACCAAGGGCGACAGCTCACACACACAATCCATCGATGAAACACAGTTTAAGCCGTCTAATTGATTGCTTTATCTCCTCCAAACAAAGCTCAACGATGGTTATTACCTGAGCCACTAACCTCACTAAAACTTAGGCTATCCGTTCGAGCCTAAAACTTGATCTAAATTATTTTTCATTAAATTAAATTTGAGTTTTTTTGTTTGAACGGTTATAACATTAAGGTCTCAGAAAAATAATTTGATTAAAGTAAATTCTAAGAAGAATCCGCACAAAAAAAAAACCCATATCAAGCCGTTCATTAACGACGGATGTTCCAAAATTTCCCCCTGGTAATAGCAAAACTGGAGATAACAATCAAATGGATCGTTTTTTTCTTTCTTGCCGAGTGCATTATCATCATGGGAATTTGCCGCTGTTTCTGTTGGTTGGCTGATTGTTTTTGATAAAGTTTTTTTTTTCAGCTTTGCTCCAACAGCTCCCACACTATCTCAATGGGTCCCTTGTTTTTTTTTCTGCCTTTCATCTTTGCTCCAACAGCTCCCACACTATCTCTTACTGGATCCTTGGCTTTTTTTCTGTCTGCTTTGAACCAAAGAAGATTTAAAGCTAGAAAAGTTTTTTTGCTTGTTTGGCTTTTTTGGTGGTTTTTTCTGTTCGTTTGTTTGTTCATTTCTTTAGAATTTATTGGTTTCGCTTCAAATCATGACATTTATGTGTGTTTTTGGGTTTTTTTCTGGTTAAAACACTCGAAAAAAAACAACAACAACAACAACACGGGATTCATAAATCCAAAATTAGATTCTCGGTTTGGTTGATTTTCGGCTCAGTTTTTTTTTTCGGTCAATTTTAAACAAATCTTTGATTTTGCAGAAAAATCGATTCAAATTTTATTTAGAAGAAAATCGATTTATTCTTAAAATATCGGTTTTTTTTTCTTCTTCTTTCTATAATGAACTGTTCGATTAGGGTACCGGGTTTGTGACTTGTGTTTGGTGTGAATTCTTTATCCTATTAAGATCATTTATTTTATGATTGTCTGGTTGGTGTGTGAATTCACTCATTGAATTCATCAATCAATCTGAATGTTTGAATGCAGTTCATTGAGCGAAAACACCCAGCAAATTCTTTTTTTCAATTTGAAAAATTTGCCGTTTTGTTTGTGTTGGTGTTCACTCCCACCCAGAAATTGGCCGGAGTTGGGTTATTTTTATAATCACTGTTTATTGATGCATGGTTTGCATAGGTTAAATCTAACGTAACACTTCTCTTCCCTTAGTCCACCAACAGCAGCAGCAGCTTTAAACATTTTTCAAACAAGAAACCAATTCAAGCCAGCTGGAAGAAATTAGTAATGGCGCAAATCGGGTTAATCAACAACAATCATTGAACAACCAGAACAAACCGGTTAGCTTATTCAAATCGGGTTCGTTTGGGCTTTGTTCCAGCTTGGCAGCTCTTCTCGATTTCTTCATCTTGAATCTCTTACCAATCATCAACATCGAAATATCGTTTGTGATCGAAATCGAATCACCATTCACCAGCTTCACCCAAACACACACACACACACACACAGAGTGATCATACAATTTTGTGATGTGATACTTTTCATTAATTTTAGATTGATCGATACAAATCAATCAATCGATTGATTTAATAATATCACACACCGATTCATAATCAAAAAAAAAAATCGTTTCATATCAAGCTTTGAGTGTTTTTGAGTTTTGCAAAGTTTGTGATGATTTTTCCTTTGAGAAATCTCGATTGAATCATGTTAAAACATCAATTCATTTAAATCTTCTGGTTGTGTGTCCTCTCTCTCTCAATTTCTCATCTCAGTAATGTACAAATCGAATTGAATATTGATATCGAATTGAATCGTCTCAATAAAAATGAAACCAACAAACTGTTTGGAACAGCCAAACAAAGCCAAAATCCAATCAACCAAAATGATCAATGTTGGATTGGATGTTGTTTGGAACAATGGTTTTGGATCATCAAGAACATTTTGGTTCCATTCATTGTCCAGGTTAATGTTGGTTGTGGCAGCGATTTTTCATGGATCATCAAAATCAGCATCAGCATCTTCACTACCAGATTCGTTGGGTGTCTTTCAAATTCCAGACCAAACTGCCTTTCTAGGTGAGAATCCCAAATAAAAACTTAATAATTCTAATTTTTGGATCTTTTGGGCCTTGTTTTTCATTTTTATAGGGAAAATTTTTTACTATCAAGTCGAGATTCCGGTAAATGTAGAGAATTTTTCTCTATCTCAAGCCGGTTACAGCTCAGCCGGCTCATCATCACTATTAGAATGGTTGTACTTTGATGCCAAAACGGCGTTGCTGTTTGGCGTGCCACATGAGAAAAGGATCTATTTTATTCAGGCCGAGGCCATCATGGATCGGAAAAAGTTTGAAGATATTTTTGTCATCGAGATTGTTGACCGGCCAGCATCGTTAATGGCATTGCACGATGCCTTTCACCATCGAAATAAACAGCAGCAGCGGCAGCAGCTATCATCACTGTCCCACAATCTTCCTTATCACCATTGTCGCATCGATTTGAAACAACGATTCATCGATGTAAAACAAATTTTCGATTTGATTATCGTCGAGCTTTACAAGAGACGACAACTGTCGACATCGATATCTACTACCACTCAACAAAACGAACACATCGCTCACCAATGGCTCGAACGATTGAATGTCAAATTCGATGATGATGATAAGCGATATCAATTGTTCTATGATGTTGCCGAATGCGGACCAAACGATAATAAGCCGATATCGATTGATGATCGTTCAAGTGATCGAACAACATCCGACAACAACATACAACTCGATCGTGATAGCCAACTGTTTTTGGAGGCATTGAATCGAGCCAACATCGAACATGAGCTGGTGAAAATTTCTCATGAGAAGACAATCGATGATAACGATGGTGATTTGATAAACAAGCTGAAATCTTCTGCTAAAAACAATATCGAATCGATAAAAAAATTGAACGCCGCGGCGTCTTCCTTGTCGGCATCTACTGAAGAAGAAGAGGAGGAGGATGAAGACTCTCATCAATCGAATAATCATTGGCGGCGTAATGCCGCTTTTGGTGATGACGCCTACGCCACACCTGTTTTGAAAAAAGAATGGATCTCATTGAAAACATCGACCATCGATTATGGGGAGAAAAACATCGATGCTCTCTCGCGAACCCTGATACCATCGATGATTTCTCCAACGTTCAATGATCCAAGTTTGGCCAACATCGAGCCAACCAGATCGTTTCAATCGTTATCGCAATCGGTTGAATCTGGTGCCGGAGAGAATGGGGGATCGATGCGGGTTCGTCCCTCGATTCCGAGCTATCCGCATCTGTATCACACACCGGTGTTGATTCCCGAGATTCCGTTGTTGAGCCAGAGTAGTGATTATCTGAACTTAGACCAATTGGTGACGCCAATCTTCATCACACCATCCTCTTCATCACCGTTGATCGAGCCAACTAGATCGATTGATTTCCAATCAAAATCATCGATCGATGAGAGTAGATCATTGGTGGTGGACAATACAAACGATGCCACACTTTTGAGCAGCAAAAATGACACAGCCATTAGGCCACCGGTGACCAAGGCACCGTCCAGTACGACAACCGAACCACAGATGACAACTCTGTTCAATCACAGGCCATTCGTTCAGAAACGTATCAATAAGCTAAGCATAACGGCTGGAAAGTATTGGCAGCTAGTCATACCGGAGGACACGTTCTTTGACAAAGAGGATGGCAATACACGGCAACTGCGAATCGGTTTCTTCATGGATGGAGAGATATTGCCGGCCGATTATTGGATTCAGTTTGACAACGAGAACCAGTATCTTTATGCTTTTCCCACTGAAGACGATATCGGACGGCATCGGTTTAATTTGATGGCGGTCGATAATCAAGGTGGTGAAGCAACCGAAACAGTGGAGATTCATGTTCGACAATCACGCCATTCACTAACGTTCACACATAAGTTTTTGTTGGCCAACATAAGCTGGGACCAGGATCGCTATCCGGAACGTATTCAGGCGGTTTCCTCGCTTCTCCAACGGATGGCCACTCAGGTTTTCGAAGAGATGCCATCGGGTGTGTTGAATGAGGCAGCTCAACGCCAGGCTATCCTACGTCACATCAATGTGCTGAGTTTGACTCAGAGCTTCAACTCTGACCAATGGTTAGTCGATTGTGGACCTTTGAACTGTTTTTTCTGATTTTTTTTTTTTCAGGACAATCGCATGGACCAACGATTCGTTGAAGCGTCATCCATGCCCAGTGAACGAGATCAATAGCTTGTTCAACAAACTGTATGACATTATTCAACCAGAGGACGAGAGTGGTTTTATGGCACCTTCGCAAGAGCTCAAAACGGCCTTGGCTCCCGATTTTACTATACAAAAAATTAAACGTCAATTTGTGGCCAGATCAGCTTGCGGTAGTCATGCCACAACCGATGCTCCCAACCAATCTCGGAGCCATGAGAAGTTGACTTTCAGAAATCGGTTGAATCGAATCGGGCCGTATCGGCTTGGTGGAGCGTTCAAATTTCAAATACCGAAAGATACGGTGTATTCGATCAACCGGCAAGTAGACACCAGACATCTAGCCTTGACCATTGCTCCCCTGGAGCCAGAAGTCGATTTACCAGATTTCATCTATTTTGATTCACACGAGCAGACCATCTACGGTTTGCCATATCGTGCCGATCACGTCAGAACGTATGAGCTGAAATTGATTGCCGAGGATACGGTGACCGGTGGAAGTGAGAAGGATATTTTTATTTTGGATGTCGAACACGATATCAACACCCGAGAGGATTATTTGTTCGAAGTTTCCATGAGCTTCCTGTTCCGTAACATTGAATTGGCCTCAAGATCTCAGCAAAAGCTGACACCAAAAGACTATTACCAAGTGGCCCAGGTCATCGCCACCAAATTGATGAGCAACTCGAATTTGGAAGCGTTCCGAATGCTCGAGATCAGCCGCAATAGGTTCACGAGAATTTCGGAACACGTCGATCTGCCAACTTACAGTCTGCTACAAGACTACGAAGTCAACATGAACACCGTTCAAAAAGAAACCATGCCAGAACAATCGTCCCAAAATCAACAGCCCCCTTTGACACAAAGTTTATTGGCGAAACGTGACACTCGGCGAAACCGCCGTGCTTTGACCAACATTCAAGGCGACTATTTCTATGAATTTGTTTGGGCTAATCGAACTTTGGTGACCAGTTATTCGCATTCTTCCAACACTTTGGGTGGTGGCTTGGTGTTTGAAACCCAAACCTGTCCCAAGACAGTGCTACATCGGGATGTTTATTTTCGGTTGTTTCCTCGTTCAGTCAACGAATTTTTGGTCAATCTTAATCTAGAGAAAAATGCTTCCTCCTATTCGGATGTGATGGACATCTACAACCAACTGTTTCAAACACTCGAGGCCAATTTACAGTTCTTGAATGTAGAGTGGACACCAAAATCGGTTTGCTCCAACACGGCAGACCTGGGAGCTCGTACACTAGGAGCCAAACCGGCACGCGAATCTCCAACCACTGAAGAAGACGACGATGACAATAAGCCCGAGATTGCCAAACCAGAGGTCGGTTCTTCGCAAAGCACTCCCACCACCGAAAAGGTGGAAGTCATATTGGATGAGCCGATTGAGGAAGCTCCAGGAGTTTTCACCAACGGCGATCGCCTTCTGGCCATGATCATTCCACCTTTGGCCATATTGATTGCACTGCTGTTTGCCATATCGATCGGCATCTGCTTTCATCGAGCTAATCAACGTCGCAAAGCTGTCGGCACTATGGAGCCGTACCACGATGAATCGCCCAGTCTCTACCGGCAAAGGATACCGATTCAATTTGAATTTGAGCGCGGTGCCCGAGCAGGAGGAATGCATCCAAGCGAACAGGAATCGATGCTCGATTCGAAATTCAGTCGTCATCCGGTAAGCATTGACTAGATCTTAATCTGTGTCTCTAATTCTCGACATCATTGCAGATTCAAATAGCACCACCAAAACGGGGTCCTCAACAACCGCCAAACGTGTTTGGCCAACAGCAGCCAACATCGGGCCGGCAGCAGAAAACACCATCCATGGGAGGAATGCATCAAGCCAATTTACCGTATCAAATGTTGCCACAAAACTGATCCCAGTGGGATCACAATCGAGAATCATCACACCGTCATTCTCAAGTTGATTCTATATTGTAGATTTTTTTTTTTCATTCTGTTTCCTTTGCCGTCACATTGTTACATTTTTGTGTGCGCGTGCGTGTGTGTGTGTGACATACATCATGGATTCTATCCTCTCAATCATTTCATCTATTCTTCTGTTCTTCTGGTGCCTTTTATTTCTGTTGATTTGTTGGTGTCTGTCTGTATAATGTGTCTCCCAAGTGTAATATTCTAATCATCAATCATTTTGACCACTGGTCATTCTCTCGGTCACATCTTCTAGTGGTCAAGAGAAGTTTTTTTCGGTCAGGTCATCATTTGTTCGTTAACAGGATTGTATAAAAACTTTCTTCTCTTCCCGAATCAATTCGATTTCGAATCTTTAAAGTCAAGCTCTTATCCCTTGTCAGAAGGTTTGTTTTTAGAATAAAAAATAATTTCTAGCAATAAGAAATCCCTGATCCATTAGATAGATAGAGGGTCGATATGCGACTTGACATGTCACATGAATTATGTCAGTTGTGTCACACTTCTCTTTGATATTCTTTGTGTGTGTGTGCGCGCGCGCGCGAAAGCGTTGATTTTTCTTCTATCATTTGTCTATCATCATCATCATCATCAATCATCATCATCCCAACACTACCCAAACATATCCATTTGGTTGAAAACTGATGATATTTTATTGTTTGTCACTTTATGTCACAAATTTTTTTTTTCTATTTCATTATTATCATCAATAAAATGAAGAAAAAAAAATTTACCACAGCGCCAAAAGTGCGCTGTGAACGAATTTAAAGGTCTTCGAGGGTTTTTTAGAAATCAAGAAACAGTGAAGTTGAGTTATGCAACCAAAACAAAAAGCTTTTAGCACAATGATCGAATCAAATCTTCGAGATCCATTGATCGAGCAAGTTCAACGATCCTTGTCGCTTGTTGGATCGATCGTTTGTCGAGTGATGCAAAGTGATTTGGCAATCCGTTGCTGTACAACACATCTAGCTAGCAAGCAAGCTAGTCCAGCCTGATCAAACCACTAAATTAGTTTTTTTTTTTTTCAAAAGAAAATCATTGATCAATGTCAAGGTCGCGGTACGTTCTCTAGGTCAGTGGCACAAAACGTGCGCAGCGCTTGTTTCGTTTTAGATTTTTTTTTTTTTTCATTACGATAAGTCGATGATGGACCACTGGAAATAACATCGATAATTCGATTTTTTCAATTCACCAATTGTTTCGATAAATCGATCAGGGTAAAATTTAAAAACTAAAATTAATCAATTTTTTTTGCTTTTTGTCAATATTTTACTCTCTTTGTAAAGAAAAAAATAAACTTTATATTTTGTTTTGAAGATTATAAACGAACATAATGTGAGAGAGAATTACATTAACCTCAATCATTTAGTTTTTTATAATCAATCATTAAAAATAACTTAATCTAATTTTAAAATCTGATGACAATGCTCACATTATGGATCAAATTTGGATCGCTGAATTTTCTGTTTCTTTTGAATAGTTTTGTGGAATGGAATTTGTACTGGAGGATTTTAGCTAGTATCAAACTAAGAACCGCAAAAATCGTTCCACCTCTTAGATCATTGAGGATGATGTCCTCGTACTTGACTTTGACATTCGCACACACACCTCTCTCAAAGGCAAGGACAACCCAAAGAAAAATTTTTTTTTTAAATTTGAGAAACAAACAAACAAGCAGATCCTTGAAAACAAACACATCTATTGTGACATGAAGTCACATCAATCATCATCGATGACGAAACGATGTCTTGGAAGGGACAATCAATCGAGAACACATCGAAATACATCGTTCTATTTTTACGAATTGCACAGAGCCAATAACAAATTGGCATCATCATTGTCATGTTGCTTGTTTGCAATGAGTTGAATGTCCTTGCTGTAAGCGAGTGACTTGAGTGTGACATGAAAATCTCTAACTCGCCTATCTCTCTCTCCCTGTCCATCATCTAATGATATTTGATAAATGAATTTTTTTTTTACAAATGTCTGTTAATAGCGCGCCCTCTACTCGCGTACACTCTTTTAGCACTCTTGTCACCTAATAGAGAGGCATACATCATCTCTTTTTGCTAAAAATAAGCATGAGCGCTGTTCCAAATGGAACAAATCTCTCCATTTCCCCCTCTCCTCCCCATTTATTCACATACACACTCCCGATATGACAGTGATATTTTGTGGGAATATCTTATCACCATTGAAGAAACATCGTTTGTTTTTAAATCAAATTCAAGGTTCCAATTGAAGCATCGCTTGTTCGCGTAGAGGAGATCTCTACGATTTGCATCAATGCGTTTTGATGGATGGGCGTTGATCACCATCTCATTGATGGTGTGTCTTAGTGACCATGATCATCAATTTTTTTTTTCTTTTCAAAAGAACATCAAGTGTATGATGCAATTCTCAGCTCGAAAATCTCTTTCTTGAATGAATTATCTTAGAAATGTTCCAATTGAATATGGATCGAATATTTCGAAATTCAACATCAATTCACACTTGTTGTGCTGTGAGGTTTTGGCTGTTATTTCTCCGTTATCGTGGATGGAAACAACAACCACTCGATTGATGAATCGAATGGAAAAAGCATATAAATATCCATCCAATCGTTCCAATGGTGATCATTGATGTTGTGAACAGCGTCGAGTAGCGTTCTTTGTTGAGGATCGATTCAAATTTCTTCATCAAGTGATATCGATTTTTTTTCTGTTTCCACAAAGAGTTTCAAATTTTCAATAAAAATACAGAACGATGAAATTTTTTCAGGTCAGCCAACACCAGTTTCATTTTTGTTTCGAAAGAGCTAATTCCGAATATTGAAATTTCCTAAAAAAAAAAACTTTGAATAGGCTTTGATTCGATTATTTGCCTGGGTTGTGGTTATCATGGTGACTTCAATGCCGAACAGCAGTCATCAATCGATCGGATATTTTGAGAACTATGGTTGGCCAACATACGGAATTGTGAAACCATTCTGGATGGCACCATTCTCCACGTTTCCATCGACACCGACCAGCGGCTATTCACGTACCAGTCGAATCCTATCGGCCGGTATTGTTCGTAACGCTCCGGGAACCAATCCAAACACTATGGGATATAGATGAGAAATTTTACTCTCTTTATTTTTCACTTACCTTTGACCTTATTTTCTCTTGTAAAAAAAACAAAATAGTCATTTTTCGCTGTTTATTCGATTGCTTGCGATTGAATAACAATTTCATTGTTTCATCTTCACCATTTCATTAATTTAATCGATTTGTAATTAATTTATCGAAAAACCCAGTTTGATTAAAAGATTCGAAGAATTTCAAATATAAATTCGTTTCTCGAATTGCTACTTTCCAACATGCCAATCAAAACCGATGATCAACACTCGAACGATGTTTCGAAAAGCCCGGCAAACAATGATGAAACTATGGTGGAAAAATCAATGATCATGGATAATAAAAATAATAGAAGTTCGAATAAGAAAAATCTATCTGATGAAGATTCACAAAAATCTAAAAAAATGATTCGGAAAAAAACCAAAAAAAAAACTTTGAAACTCAATCAGCAACAAGCTTCAAAGTCTCAATTTCAGGCTCAAAATGCTCTCCAAATCGATGGTCATATCAGTTTCTGTGATTGTTCCAATAAAACGTTTGCCGATGTTCGTGCATTGATCTTGGAACATCAAAAACGTGACTGTCCCGATTGTCATCGAAGATTTCAAAGTATTTTCTAAAATAAAACAAAATTTTTTTTTTAATTTAAAATTGATTTTTAGAAATCATTTTAATAGAACGAACACTCACCGTTTTCGACGTTCTATTCTCAATTCATGGTTTGGTCATAATCTTGGTTCATCTGCTACAATATTCATTGCTTTATTTCATCTCGTTTTTGGCCATTCTCGATGTCCAAATCTCAGCGTTGACCAATCTCGATGAAACCAGGCAGATTTTGTTGGCATTGACCATCGTTTTCATCTTATGCTCGACTTATTCGATGACCAAAGCCATCTATCTGACAGCGTTGAATCTGTGCAATCAGGTCGATGATAAATTCATCGACAATGTCTTGTTGGATATTCATTCACGGTGAAAGTTGACTGCTAATAACCAACAAGATTATTCGAATTATTTCAATAAAATAACGATAATTTCAAATTTTTTCGTGTTTAACACTATTTTCTGGTAGATTATCATTTCAAACAAAAACAATCCATTTAAAAAAAAAAATTGATTCGTTTTTGTGTGGAACGAATGCTTGAAACCGTTTGATACCGTTGTTTATGGATGGCACGTTTCGAATACTTTTTGCACATGTAATTTAATGTTATTCGATTTGTATATTTCAAAATATTCGGTACATTGAAAAAGTTGCCAACAAAACAAACAAGCAATGAGGTTTTTGGTAAAAAACTTTCACTAGATGATTAAATTCTTAAGATTTTGTTTCAATATTTTTTTTGTAGAATAATCTCATAAAATCTGGTCGATCGTGTTCTCAGTTATCGTTGATCAGAAACGGTCAGCGGTGTACAATCTCTTCAACTTATTCCTCCTCATCGAATGTTGATGATGGTTTGGAAACGATACCGGCGGAGAATCATTATGATATTGTGATAAATGGTGGTGGAATTATTGGCTTCTCTTTGTTGGCTGCCATCAAATCATCTCGGTTTCTGTCTTCGGCCAAAGTTTTATTGATCGAGCAACAGAAGGAACCTTTGAAAAAAAATTCTGAAAATCATGATAATCTATTGAGGAAGAGTCAAATTCCAATGTTTTCAAATCGAGTTTCTGCTATCACTTTGGGATCTAAAGAGTTTTTCCAAGATATTCAAGTATGGTCCGAACTAGAGAGTTACTCAAAAAAAGTTCAAGGCATGTACGTATGGGCCGATTATTTTCGAATGGAATTTTTTTCAGTCCATCAACTGGATCTTGGTTGTTACCTAATGTTTTGGTGATAACGAATCAACTTCAGTTTGTTATATAATGGAAAACAATCGAATAATGGAAGCCCTATATCAACGAATCAACGATCTCTCTAATCCGAATCAGAAAGTTTTCTATGAAACTGTGGTGACTGATATTAGGCAAATACCAAAATCTGATGATATCAATTCGATTGCTTTGAAAATTGTTAACGATAAGAATGATCCAGGCTCCACATCTAATTGGATCAAAACTAAGCTGCTGATCGGTTGTGATGGTTTTAAATCGATTGTTCGATCAAAATCAACATTACCTTATTTCGAATATGATCTCAATCAAATGGGAGTGGTTGGAACGCTCGAAATAGAATCACCATATCCTATGAATCAAGTGGCCTTCCAGCGATTCGTTTCGAGCAAAGATACTGTCATTGCGTTGCTTCCGTTGAGTGAAAAATATTCTTCTCTAGTTCTTTCGGTACCTCGATTTCATCTCAATTATTGGAATAAGATGAGTGATGATGAATTTGTCGAAAATTTAAATTCCGAGCTTATCAACGAAACCAAAGTGATGAATGTTTTCGATAAATTTGCTAGCACATTCACTTCGAGTGGTGGTAGAGGAGTGATCGAAAACAAGCAGGCCATGTTTGCTCCCATTGTTCGTTCTATTGTTCCCGGTTCGAAAGCGGCATTTCCATTGGGCTTTGGAACTACAGTCCCGTTTTTAGTTGGCCGAATCCAATCTCCTATTCCGTTCGTTCAAGCCTTGACCAAACGTGATAACACTGTCAACACTGTTATCATCGGTGATGCAGCTCATCGTATTCATCCGTTAGCCGGACAGGGACTCAATCTTGGCTTGGGTGATGCCAGCATTTTGGCATCATCGCTCGAAACCAAATTGGCAGCCGGTTACAGTCTTTTCGATTCGAACTCTATCGATTCACCAGAATCGTTGAGCCATGCATTGTACGAATTTGAGCGGTGTCGTGTTTTGAAACTAGTACCAATGATGGCGGCCATTCACACCATGCCAATGGTGCATCGTCTCGCACCATCTTCCATTCTATCTGTTTTCAATTCGTTTGATTTGGCCAAAAAAGCTATCGTACAATTTGCCAATTCTCGTTAAATCCATTTTATTTCCCCGTAAAATTTGTGATTGTTTATTTGCTTTTGAATGAAAATTCCGGACACATCCATTACTACTGAATAATAATAACCGGGAGAACTCAAATTTGGAAATAGCCGACTAAATTTAGCATCAAAAAAAAAACTGGAAAAGCTTTCTCAGCTTCAGTTCAAATATTGACATTATTCTCTCTCTATTGTGCTTTCTACTTTACCAAAAAAAAAAAAAAAATCAATAATAAATCTGTCAAGTTTTTTCAGGTCGGTTAAATAACCGAACAACAACAAAAACATTTTCCCGATATTCAAGGGAACCAGAAAAAAAAAACTAGAAAGAGTAATTAGAAGTGAGAGATCGGTTAAATAATAAATAACCGAAAATAGCCATCCGAAAAAAAACCGAGGTATCGAAATCCCGAAGAGTGTCAAAATCAACATGTCCTACTTTTTTTTTCAAAGAATAAAATGTTTTCCCTTTTTTTATCGATTATTTCGGTCTTCCCCTGTATATAAAGTTGTCACTCTAGAAAAAACAAAGTGTTTGGCATGTCACAAACGAACAATCCTCATTCGAATTGAATTGTTTTTAAAAAAACTTGATCAAAAAATAAAATAAAATGATCGTTTCACCGAGATCGGCGCTCAAAGTGGCCGAAATAAATCTGGTTGTTTTGGGTGTTTTTCTGTTGTTCCGGGTTTACGCCCAGGATGAGATGACGCTCGATTACGAAACAGTTGGTGACTCGAATGAAACCCTTTCGATTGGTCAGCGTCAAGGAAAAAGTATTCTTCGCTTTATTTGAATCCGATTTGATGATTTTTTTTTTCTCTAAATAGATTTTCTGTCCGATATCACGGGTTTCATTAGACCAACCATCTTCAATATTGTTCGATTTCCGAATGAAGAATGTCTGGACGCCAGCAATCAAAGTGGAACGTGCTACACTCCGTTGGAATGTAAGAAACTGGGCGGAAATCCTTCAACAAAATGTGCTCGTGGCCTGGGAACCTGTTGCATCAGTAAGCAATTGACGATGCATTGATTTTTTCAAACGATTGATTTGTTTAAAAAAAAAAAAAAACAGTGTCACGAACTTGTCACAATAGTACCTATAACAAAGTGGTCTATTTTAGAAACCCGAGTTTTCCTTTAACCGATTCGATCCAGAATTTTTGTGATCTTACCGTCAACATTATTGATGCCGATATTTGTCAGCTTCGAATCGATTTTCATGAGTTTCAAATCGATGCACCAACTGAAGGAGTTTGTGCTGGTGATAAGTTCACTGTGTCTGCTTCGGGTATGACTCCCACTGCCGTTCCGACACTTTGTGGTAATAACCGTAATCAACATTGTAAGTGGTTCATTGATTCTTTTATAAACTAATTTTGTTTTTTTTTTTCTCGACTCAAGTGTACATATCGTTGCCTACAAGCCCGGAACGACGTTCAGTGTCGATTGTGTTTGAAACCAATGCTCTGGGAGACTATAGATTCCATCTGAAAGTGACACAAATCGATTGCCGTGCGCGAAAACCAACGGTTAATGCTACATATTCCTCTGTACCAACTATCGCTAGTCGCGAAGCTCGATTTATTTATCAAAAGATACCGAATCAGATTACGTATCCGGCTCCGACTGGTTGTCTCCAATATTTCACCACTCCAACTGGAACAATAGAAAGTTTCAATTTTGGACAATATTTGAACAATCTGGATTATGCTATCTGTATTGAGAGGCAGCCTGATACCTGTCGAATAATTTACACTTCGTCGGATGCTAATTTCGGCATCAAAGCCAGTGTTACAAACATGATGCCCGGTGTCGGTGATGAGCAATGCCAGAACGATTATCTCTTGTTGGCTGGCGGATCGCAAAATGGCGAAGGCATTACTAAAGATCGATATTGTGGCGGTATTTTAACGTATTCAACTACAAGTTCCAGCCCATCACCGGTCATCAGTAAAGCCAACGGACCAATAGTCGTTCGGTTCCATTCAGATTCCACTTACCAAACTGTTTTAAGAGAAGGTTTTCGCGTCAAGTACGAACAAAGTCCCACCGAATGTTTGGTTTTAAATTCTATCAATCCGAATCCATTGTTAAACTCTCCCAATGGTTTACCTCTTCAACCACTGGTAGCTCTCCTGGAGTCGGGTTACAATCTGGGACAGAAAAAACCAATAAAAATGCAAGTGTTTCAAAACAATCGGCAACAATCCATTTTAAATCATCTTGTAGATCAACAAGATCATCGGTCCATGGAAACTGAAGGAACCAAAGATACAACCAGTTCACGGATTGAAATGATGGTGAGACCTAGACCAAATGGAAAGAGAATGGTTTTCTAGAAAAGGACACACCCACTTGTTTTTTTGAATTTCTATTCACATTCTTGTACATAAATGATATTTCATATTAAATTGTTGAGTTTAATTCCTACAAAAAAAAAACCTCTAAAAATTTTCAGTACGGATTGGGACGCTGTGGCTGAGTTGGGTCAAACAATTTCGGATCCTTATTGAATTTAAGATCCCGATAATACATCGACATCATTCCAAATCGAATGGCTCGGCCAAATTCTTTTTTAAGCGATATATGTTGTTTTTCACACAACCCGGTGATGTGTTTATCATACAAACGACCAGTGTGTCTCGAAACAAACTGACTCAACAATCGAATATTCTACCAAGAAAAAAAAAGTAAAACTTTAAGAAAAAAAGAGTCAAATCAATTGTACCTTGTAGTCGATTTCAATGTTATAACGGCATAGAATACATTGTGGCTTCTCTTTAAGATAAGGATTCGAAATTGTCGAATCAAACTGTTTCAGAGAAAATTTATGAATTTTTTCGAAAACATTAAATCTCACAAATATTACCATATCATCTTTACAAGATTTTGGTGAGTTGGATGACGGCGAAGAAGCCTGTGATGAACAATGATTTATTCTACTAAATGACCAATGTTCACCTAAAACCAATCTACTGTGCGCATTGTTTTTAGATATAGATTTGAAAACTGAAAAAAATATTCATCATAATTAATGAAATATTATTAAAACTTTAATCTGACCAGAATTGATTGCCAACAAAGAGAGAATTTTCATTTTTTCGAAACGGTTTTTGAAAAACAAACATGTGACTTGCAGGTAGAAATAAAAACAGCGTAACGTTCAGTATGAAGAGTTATCTGTTTGTGCGTGCAATTGACAAAATCAAAACAAAACAATCCACTCGTTTAAAATCGTTTGAAAAGGCAAACATCGTGGCGAATAATGGTGGCCTATGAATTGGACAGAAGATTATCAGAGTTGAAGGTTCGTGAATTGCCAATCAATCGCCGAATACAATTATCATCATATTTGAACAATGAACAAGTGTTGATGTCAGATTGTGGTTTAGCACGAGATTATCGTGGTTTAGCCCAGCAACTCGACTTAACTTATTCCGAGATTGTTCAATTGGAAAAACTTATCGATCCTTGTGGTACTTTGTTGTCATATCAAAAAGTATTCAATTTGACGGTGTTGGACTTGTTTGATTTACTGGTCAAGATTGGTCGCTTCGATGTTTTAGATGATATGATACCCCTTGTTTTAAGCGATTTAACTCAGCTCTCAACGAAAGAAAAACAATTGGCTAAAAATAGCTTGACCTGGTATGGAGTCAACGACGACAGTAAGATTTGGTACGATGCTTATGTCTGTTATGCGGATAGTGATCTCGAGTTTGTACGACGTTTGGCCGATTTTCTTGAATCTCCTTCTGTTGGGTTCAGGCTGTTCATCAGAGATCGAGATTTGTTGGGTGGAAATTGGGTTTATGAATCGTTTGCTCACTTGATTGAATCTCAGTGTCGTCGAATGATTATTGTACTATCACCAGAGTTTCTCTCTTGTCCAGATTGTAAATTTCAATCACAATTTGCTGCCGGTTTGGCTATTGAAAAATGTCAAAGAATTTTAGTACCAATCATTTATCGACCTTGTGCGTTGCCATCGATTTTACGACTTTTAAGTAAGATTGACATGAGTGCAATGGCTGCAGAAAAAGATTCAATTATACCAAAATGGTCGTTGAATCGTTTGGTAATGTCGATCGGATCACAAAACTCAAACGACCAAACTGAACAACTCAAAATTGAAAAAAAATCTTCTAATGCTCAAGAAAACAAATTGCTCAACCAAAGTCCCATTCAACAAATTGAATCAGATTCTCTGGTGAATGATGTTGATTCCACTTCCAATTCAATCATTTCTGTGATATCAAAAAATGATGAAATTTCAAGCTCAGAAATCAAAAACGATGAAATTGAACCTTTGATTTTGTTTCCCGCATCACCAAACTCTTCATCAACTTCAACAAATCTAAAGGATCGTAACAGTAAACGAAATTGGATCAAATCATTTAAACGAAAAATAAAAACTGTTATTTAAAATTCTAGATGGCACTATTGTTAAATCAAACTCTATGAACGGACTATTTTTCCTGCTGCTACTGTTGGTTTGTTGTTGAAAAATCAAAAAAAGATCACCTTGTCTTTTGTTGTTTTTATTTTTCCAAAATTGTTAAAATTCTTTTTTTAAAAAATGTTGAGCCGAAACTTGAAAAAATTATCCAATCTCACTACAAATGGACCATTGAGAAGATGTGGCTTGGCCACCAGTCAAACTCAGTCCAAGAGTCAGCCACTTGGCCAAGTTGAAGTGTCAACTCTTCCATCTGGTATTGTTTTAGCATCGGTTGGCTCTGAATCTCCATTTGCACGTATCGCGGTTGTTGTTCGAGCCGGTGCTCGATACGAATCACCTAGTAAACTTGGTGCTTCTCATTTGATTCGTTCGGCGACCGGTTTGGCATCAGAGAAATATAGTTCCTTTAGCATCACTCGAAACATTGAATATTTTGGTGGACAGTTGACGGTTGCTGGCAATAGAGATACTATTGCTTATTTGTTCGAATGTCGAAACGATGACGATTTACTTCAGCCACAACTTTCAATGTTGGTCGATACAATCACCAAACCGGTCTTCAAACATTGGGAACTTGCCGATAACCAAGAACGTATTAAAGCTGATCTTTCAGTTCTCGATGACAATCCTTTGATTCAATTATCCGAAATTTTGCATAAGGTTGCCTTCAAAGGTGGACTTCGAAATTCACTTTATATACCTAAATTCAATCTAGGGAAAATCACATCTGAAGATTTGAAGAAATATCATAAAGAAACTTTTGTTGGACAGAATACGGTGGTGGTTGGAGTCGGTGTTCCGCATCAAACAATAATGAATTATATTGGAAAAACTCTAATTTTGCCAGCCACAACTGGCAAAGCAGAAAAAAGCAAATTCATCGGTGGTGAGTTTCATGGTGAATCGAATTCACCACTCACCTATGTTGCCATTGCTTGCGAAGGTGTCAGGTACTTAAAAGAATACAGTTTATTCAAATTACTGATTTTTAATCGATACTTGAAAAGCCTGAAAAAAACTAGTGATGTGGTCGCAGCCTCACTATTACAAAAGATTCTGGGCCATGGAAGTCAAATTCGAATTTCGAACGAATTGAGTCAGGTACAGCGCTTGGGTCGAGCAGTTCGAGCCTCGATCAGAGGTCAACCATCTTCAGACATATGGTTGTCGACTTTCAATCTTAATTATGAAGATACCGGTTTGTTTGGAATAAATCTCATTGCTCCAAAAACTAGTGATTTGACTGGTTTGGTTAAGACTTTGGTTAAAGAGTTCCGGGCGACTTGCAATTCTGTCTCCGACGCTGAATTAAATGATGCCAAGTATTTTTTTTTTTTTTGTTTTATCAAAAAAATTAATTTTCTTTTTCATTTTTCAAGGAAAAACTTGAAAACTTCAATTTTGATCGCCATGGATGATGAGACTTCGTTGGCCAACGAAATCGGCCAACAACTATTACTAACCCAACAGGCATTAACTATCGAACAATTGAATCAAGCAATTGATAAAATCACTGTTAATGACCTAAAAAGTCTTGGATCGAGATTTTTGAAAAGCAAAGTGGCATTGGCAACGATCGGACAGAATGCTCCCTACTTGGAAGATGTTATCGAATAGGAATTTATTTTTAGAAAATTAAATTTTTATTATTCTCATGAAACCTTTTGCTGTTGTTTTCTCAAAATAAACAAGCTGTTTGTTTGGTTATTTCCAATTAATTTAGTTTTTTAATCAGTGGTTTATTTTGTTAAATTCAGGTTTTGTTTTTTCTTGTTGCGGTTGTGATGATCATTGTTTTGATTTTTTATTCTTTGTCTTGGTGTTGTTCTTTGATTTGCTTTTGGAGTTGTTGCGGGTTTTCTTCTTGGCCGAAATATCTCCTGTTCTTTTAGCCGATTTACTTTTCTTTCCACCGGTTGTTGTTGATTTTTCGCCCTGGTTATTCTTTTTTCTCACTTTACTCATAGATTTTTTCTTCGGATTTTTATTGATACTTTTCGATAATTCAGCGGAATTTATTTGACCGTTGTCGTCCTCATATTCGGTGCCCAGTGGTTTTGGTTTGGCTTTTTTCATTTTCTGCTGCTGTTTCAATTGTTTCGGTTTGTTCTTTTTCTTTTTGGCAGGCGGTTGTATGGCGGGTTGTTGTTGTTCCACCAATTGTTCTTCATCCTCTTCGAGATTTTATCAAAATCCTGATTAGCCTCGTCGTTTGGTTGTTCATAGTTGTTGCTGGTGACAAACATTTCATCATTGGACGACTGCTGTCTTTCCTGGTTTTCATCATCGTTTTCGTTCGGTTGTGGTTGCTGTTCGGCTTCATAATTGGTGGCTGCTGAAGGCAATCGTTTCGATTCTGTCAGATAAAAGTTGAACTCAAAAATTTTCAAGTATTGAGACAAATCTCTTACCATTATCGTCGAACGAAAGTGAAGGCATGTTCGAAATTAAATTATTGGGTTTATTCTTGCTTTTCATCGAATGATACTTATCTGCAAACACATTGAATTGGTTGATTAATCTTTTTAGTTTCCGCTTGATTGAGCCACTGAAAATTAAGTGGTAATTAAATGACAAGACTTACATTGTCTGGCACAGATGAACATGAGTGATAGAATCAAGAATATGAGCAACATCGAACAAATGGTTCCCATCGCAATCACCAATCCTTTGGAAGCCAATTTTTTAGGAATCGTTCCATTACTGTTCGAATGATTGGTGGTACCAGTTCTTAGTACTGTCGATTGACTTTTGGTTGATGACTAAAGCCTCAACATAAGAACACAAATCATTAAATCATTCAAAACTAATCGTTTACCTCGGTTGATTTGCTTGGTGGTTTTTTAGTCGTTTTTCTTGTTGTCTTTGGTGGCGTAACAGTATTGTCAGAATAGTCATAATCCAAGATCAACGAATCGTCTTTGCCCAGATGAGCAGCTTGTTCATCAAGCTCCCAATACAATGGTTCATATTGAATTGGAAATTTCTCTCTGGTGCTGATCAAAACCAACTGAGGAAGTTTTCTAGGGCCACTTCTTTGGATGAAAGCCGTTTGTAAACGTAGGCCATAGTTCCATAGAACTGATCTAGTAGATTTTTGCTTCAACAAACTTTTAAGCGAAAACATTTTTCTTCTATCCAGGCAGTTGTTGTTATTGTTGGTCGATGGTTTGCTATTCAAGATGTACACCAACTTTTTCCATTGTTCCAAATAGACGATCCATTCGACGGATTCAAAAACATTATCACACTTGTTGTAGGATAGTTCCCGTTTGAATATTGGATCATTAACCGGCATCCAATTTTTAGATTGATTTGTCTTCGATTTGCATCTTACATTGTTGAACTTCGGGTCAGAAATAGCCATAGCCAGAGAATTATTACTCAGCTCGGACAGTTTGGAAGTGTTGCATGGCTCCTGACAACCAAACATTGCCCTACGAAACACTAGCTTCGTTCCATTTGATCGAGTGATGACCTTGTAAAGTATGATGACTTTGATTGAAAAAAAAACGATTAAATTTACGAAGAACTTTTTCTATTAAAACTACTGACCGGACAATCGTATACCGCATGATGAATTCTTAGAGCTGTATCGTTCCGAAATCGGGTCCAAGCTTTCTGAACATTGAAAAAGCTTTGAAATTTCAAAAAAATTATTTTAAAAGTTATTTTCAAACTATTGAAAGAAAAAAACAAACTCGGGTCAATACTCTGGCACAGGGAACCAAACCAATCAAAATTGATTGACAAACTTGGCCAATCATTGATGAATCATCACAGGGGATCATTTTCGATGATGGCTTGAATCTCTCTCGATAAACTACCAGTAAAGTTTGCCGAAGAATCCAAAACCAACCAAGAGGATTGATTTTTGACAAATTTACCAAAGCTTTCATCATTGAATCTATCTGATTGTAAGTTTTTCTTAAAGATCAACAATGTTGTTCCATTCAAATTGAATGCCATTCGAATGTTATGGACAAAAGAATCTTGAAATGGAACAGCGTCAAATGATGAATGATTTACTGCTCTGGTTTCATTTGTTATTATTGGTTTTTTTCTGAAAACCATGGTGGTTGTCGTCGTGAAGGTGTTAAAATTATTTTCGATTGTTATTGTTTGATTTATTTTGGTTTCCATCAAACCCAAATCACTCATCAAGGTGAACAAGAGGAAGAATGTTCCGCAAGTTTTCTGAATTATTTTAGGAGAAAACATGTTTTGTCTTCACTATGTTAAAACTCACTGGATGATAAACTGGTTGGTTTAAATAGAAATTTTCGAAAGTTCGAACTAAAACTTCCGCTGAATTCGAAACCTGGTTTTGTAAACAATTTCGAAAACCAATGAAAATCAACCGATATAAAACAAGAAAGCCCTTGGTACCTCGGTTAAAATGAACCATTTTTGAATGTTTCTCAAAATGTTGGCAGTTGGCTGGTTGGCCTGGTGGTTTTGGTGGATGTCAGTGCCCAAAATTCAAGCAAGAGACACTTTTAAACTCAATTTAGAGCATAATCTAATGTTGAAAAATCTCAATGATACACTGTTTAATATGAACATTTTTTTCAACATCATTTTTCTATATTGGGCTCCGATCTATTGTCGTAAAACCTACCAGGATCAAAATGTTGCCGAATTGATCAGGAACTGTCATCGAAATTCGTACCTAAGCCACAACTATCCGGATTTTATTTTTGTAAGTCTCTTTTTGTGTGTCTGTTTGTTTGTTCTAAAAATTATGTTCAAAAAAGCATGAAAACTTTAATCGGAGAACCTGTGCCATCTATTTCGAAACCAAAAACTGCATGAAAAACATGGTCGAATTAAATTGCGATCCAACTAGAGAGGAATACGTTCTCAGGGTTTTCTATGTTTTAGAGAAACTGATCGGTGATAGGTGTAAATTCGATGACCAATCACATTCACCATCATCCCAAAATATCTCGTTACCTTTTAGTTTGCTTCAAATTTTGATAATCGTGCTATTGGTTTTGGTGGTTTTTGGGCTAATCTCTTGTTTGGCCTATAGACGTTATCGGAAATTGAGAAAAGGTCGGAAATTTCTCGACACCATGAAACAATCCCAGAAATTTTCAGAAACTTCTGAAGCATCAGAGAAAACAACAATAACCAAAATGAATAAATTAACAGAAATGTTGTCCAAAGATTTCATTATCAAACACAAATTGCAACAGACCCAAAAAAACATGATAATAATAAGCGATCAGTCGTTTTAAAAAAAATCCACACACTAATAACTAATAAAATGATTTTAATTTTAATAAAAAAAAAACTGTTAAAAAACAATTTCACTAGCCCTAGACATTTCTAAGGTCTTTCAAGGCGTTTATTCGATTATTTGAACAATTTTCGTTTTTCAAGTTAGAACAATGAAAGCTTCCCATCCTATAAAATAGGTAGATTAGAAATGTTTTTTGAACTCGAGTTGAATAATAGAAAGAGAATGCTTTCTGTTTGGTGTTTTCGGTTGTGGTGGTCGACAATAACATTTCCAGCTTTGGTCATCCTAAAAGATTCACCAAAAGCAACTTTTTATCCAAGACTACAAGATTTAACCGATTCCTATATGAATCAATCTACAATGAACCTTCAAAAGCATTGAACGATATGTACTTGTGGAATTTGTATTGTCGAATCTATGCTCAAACCTATTGCCCATTCTACCATCAAGGAAAAATTTTTGTTCAGAAAATTTTCGATTGTTTGGAGGCAGCTCAAATAGCTCATCATTCCACTTATGTTGTTATTTTTTTATTGGTTACTTGATTAAACTCATTTTTCGTTGTTTTTTCAGAGAAAAGTTTTCAATACGACAACCTGTGCCGTATTCTTCGAAAGCAATGGCTGCATCAAAGATCTAATCGATCGCCATTGTGATGATGTTGCCAGTAAAGAAAAATATATTCACAAACTTTTAAATTTTTTAAATAGAGTTTCCCTAAAGGTTTGTCCCTTTCCAACGGATCCAACCATAAAATTTGACGAATCTCTCCATTGGATCGATTGGATTCTTCAGAAATCATTGATAAAAACAATGACCATTGGTCTGTTCATTATGATGTTGGGCTTGATTTGGCTCTATCTGATTTCTGAATGTTTCAGAAGAACAAGAAAAAATTTGTTGACACGTAACAAAAACATCGAAACTGATACCCTGATGAGATCGATCAAAGCATCAATAATGATGGAGCATAAAGTGAAAAAATCATCAATCACCAGTTTCATGGAGAAACAAGTTTTACCATCACCATTGGTCACCATTAAAAAGCAAACTTTTCCTAAACGAATAAAGAAAACATTGAAAATAAACTTACCGAGAAAGCAACCAACATTGTCTAAGGCTAAAATGTTACCGAAACACACACAGGTATTACAAATATTGATTTCCAAAGAAAAAAAGTATTCCAGAAAAAATTAATAAAATAATAAATTCTTTTAATAAAAATCTTTAATATTGAATGAATCGATTGAATTTCTAAACAGTTTTATCGAATAAACTCTTCTTCAGTCTAAGCTTTAATAATTTCCGAAAAATAAATAATTCGAAAACATTCGAAACAAGCTTAAAAGAAGAACTTTTAAGTTTTTTTCACTATAAAAATAAAACCCTTAACACACATTGATCCAGAGATTCAAGAGAAATAAACAATGCATCTCTTGAAATTTCTATTTGTTCACTTGATTTTGGTGATAAATTTGAATGGTCGTCTTCTAGTGTTTGGCAATTGGAACAGTTTTGCTGATGAAACCAGAGAATATCTTCTCACTGAGTATAAACAAATTTTACGAGCATATCGGAAATTTTACACCTATGCCAACGAATGGGCTATCAACAATTGTAAAATCTATGATAAATTTTCAATGAAAGCTTGTCATGAGAATGCCTATCTCAATAATAATTATGATAAAGATATTTTTGTAAGTTTTTTCCTATTCTTCTATTTGATTTTCTTCAATTCTTCCTAAAAAAAAAAAACAGTTTAATGTTTACAATCTTCAAACGTGCACAGTGTTTCGAGATATCAATCAATGTATTAAAGAAAAAATAGACTTGAAAAAGTGTAAAGTCTCTCCCCAAAGACATGTTCTAGATTTGGTAAAATTTTTTGAGAATAAAGCTTTCAAAGATTGTAGAATGTATATCGAATCCAACTACACCACCAACAGTACATCGATCCACCAATCCAGCACAACACAATTGAAAAATTTTTTCGGTTTACTTATGGCCAATTTTACGCTGATTCTGGTATTGGTTTTGATTTTTCTACTGTTCACTCTCTATTCTTACTTAAGAAAACGGAGGAAAGCTCAACGAAGAAAATTGCGATTAAAAGGCAAGAAAGCAATGGAACTTCAATCAACCAATTCAACATCAACATTACCAGAAATAATCTACAAACCAGTATCGGTGGTTAAAAATCTAAATAAACTGACATTACCATCAGAATAATAGAAAATTTTGAATAATTTCTAATAATTTTTTTTCAGTTCAAAAAACCAAAAATGATCCTGAAAGTTGTTTTCACTGCCTTGATTAAATAAAAGCTTTGCTTAGAATTTTTTTCCATCAAAAAATTTTGATCGAAAACTTTGTAGATTTTTTTTTTTTTTTTAGAGAACAATTTTTTCTATAAATAGTGTAGTTCATAGGGTTTTGGAGTGTTGTTGAATTCGGAGTAAAACTCAAGCTCCAAGATGAAAATGTTGAAAATTTTTTTGACAGTTTTCATGATGAGTTTGAATAGTTTGCCAATCTCTTCAACAACAGAGGATGAGGATAGAGAGAGATTGTTGGTTGATGAATTGTTGGAAAGATATTTGAAACACCCATTGATGGCATTGAATGAGTATAACGATTTTCTATCCTACATCCAGAGCTGGGCCTTTCTCCATTGCCTCAAAGAGAGGTAAACTCTGATTTCAATTTTTTGCTAAAGAAATGTCTCCGAGACCAAAGAATGGCCCATAGATTTAGAAAGCCTATTTTTGTACGTTCTTTTAACAAAAATCGATGTTTAAAATGTATTTTTTTTTCTACCTAGGAAAACGTTTTCAATTGGAAAACGTGCACCATCTTTCATCAATCAAACAAATGTATCAAAAGATTGATCAGAAAAAATTGCGACCAAACCAAGGAGAAGTACATTTTCAAGTTGATGGATGTTTTGAGAAATTTTGCCAATGAGAGATGTTCAAGAATTACCACCATGGCCATCCACAGCGAAAAGCTTTCCTAATAGTTTTCTCGGTTATGGTCATCACAATTTTAGTGAGCTTGGCAGTGATAATAGGTCTACTCATCATAAGATATTATCTAGCCAAAAGAAAGAATTCAGTATTCAAAATTTCAACACTGTACAATGAACTCGAAACAGAAGTGGAAAAAGTGGTCAGCAGATTGAGTAGTAGCCAATCAAAATCCACCACATCATCATCGATACCGTTGATGATAAAACTGATGAAATGAAGATGACCATTGAATCGTTGAAAAATACCTTTTCATCAACGGCAATGACGCAACCAGTGAGCTCATCTCAATACACTGATTCATCGATGAAGGTGAAATCATCGTTTCCATCGATGATCTCGTTACCTTCAGTCACTTCCCGACAGGAACAAGAAGAACTGGTCCCATCACTAACATTGACCTCATCATCAGTATCGGCACCAACAGATCCTGCGAAATTTTACATGAAACGTTCACCATATACCTTGACAGAGATTAGAAAATTGATCTCCTAATAATAAAATGAAATAATCTTCAAAAAACTTAAATAAATAAACTAATAGAATAATTTAACTAAATTTTTAAATAAAATTTCATTACTAATAATTTTATTTTTTTCAAAAACAAATGAAACACAAACAGTAAATTTAACTATAAATAGAGATTAATAACTAGTAGTTACAATTCGTTTGATTGGGTTTGTTTTTGCAAAGACTGCAGTCATGCAAAGCCAATCGACTTCTTTTTCGTTTATAAAAAATTTGGACAATTGGAGATTTTCAACATCAGTCTTGGGTAAGGGTCAATCATTTATTGATGAATGGCGAGAGAGAATTTTGGGCAATCCTCTGATGGCAATCAATCGATTTCATGATTTGTTTTCTTATATTCAGAGTTGGTCATTTTTCCATTGCTCCCACGATAGTGAAAACTTTCTCTATTCACTGCAAAAGTGCTATGAAAGCTCTTATTCGATAAACAGTCAATTGGTGAGTGCTTGAATTGGTCGGTCAGTAGTTTTTTTTAAAATTTTTTTGATAAAACAATGTTTTACCTATAAGGGTCCAGTGCTTAATGAAAAAACTTGCAGAATTTTTTATGAAATTAACCGATGCGTCAAAAGATTGATCCGAAAGTATTGCGACCAAACCAAAGAGAAGTACATTTTCAAGGTTTTAGATGTTTTGAAAGCTTTTGCCAGAGAAAAATGCCAAAATTTTGTTACCGTCTCTGTTGTAGGATCATTATCGGGAGTTTGGGCGCCAGCTTTGATAGTCATTGTGTTTTTACTTGGTTTGGGCATCATTCTCTACATTCAATATCGATCAAGACAAAGTCCCACATCAGAGGCAATGAAGATAGTCAATCAACTAGTGTTTGAAATGGAACAACTAGAGAGAATACCGACCATCCTCATGGAAAAAGAAAAAAAATCAATCCAAAATCGAATCACGGTAAAAAGTGAAGCAACATTAACCATGGAAAAAACATCGACTTACAAAAAATTTTCAAAAAAATCGTTTTCCTTGAACCAATCGCTATTGGACATGAAACGATCTTGGATCAAAACCTTCAAACGTCCATCATCTCTATTCAAGCAATCGACATTATCGACCTCGGAACGATCAAAATCCATGTTCTCCATTCTAAATGGGCTACCACTATTGAAGAAGAATTTTGATAATACCATAGCTAGCCGCAACACACTATGTACCACTATAAGTCAATGGACAAGAGAACAAGCAAACAAGATACGAGAATTGTTCTCGAAAATAATAAACTCTATAATAAACTTGAGAATAGAAAATAATTTTCTGAATAAGTTTTTTCTACAATTAAATTGATTTAATTAATAAAAAATATTAAATAATTACTGAACAATTAATAAACAATTTATAAAGCTAGTGATGTTTGAAGAATTTAGAATTGAAACGACCAATGAAAGCTTAGTTTTTAGAGCCTATAATGCTAGGCGTATTTTTTTTATCACTCTCTCAAAAGTTCTTGTTTTAGAATTTTTTTTTTCTCTTGAAAAAAGCTTATTTTTCTTATAAATAGAGATTGTTTCTGACCATGGTCATTGTGTTTTGTCTTGATACAATGAAACTCTTAATAGTAGTGATTTTCATTTTTACCTTACCAACAACTCGACCAACACGAGTATCAATCCCAAAATTGTTGAAAAATTTGCGTGAAAGCTATCTGAAAAATCCTTCGATGGTGATTGATGATTATAAAAAATTTATTCCTTACCTAAGAACTTGGGCCAATCTTCATTGCAATACCACCGTCCCTGGCGAGACATCATATTGGAATGTGGCGTTTCAAAATTGTCACGTTTATCCTTTCATCTTTTACAAATATACCAAGTTTATTTTTGTTGGTTTTTGTTTCATTTATTTAGAAACTATTATTTTTTCCAATTTAAATTTTTGATAATTTCAAGAGTAACGTCTTCAATTGGACAACGTGCACAATTTTCAACGAAATCAACCTGTGCTATAGGAAGCTGATCACAAAATTTTGCGATAATACCAAAGAGTTTTATGTATTTGACCTTTTGGATCTCTTCAAGACTGTGGCCGACCATAACTGTACCAAAATGAGTGAACCACCACCACCAGTGACAAGTGTTAGTCAGATTTTTCTTCTCATCTCAACCATCATCTTGGTTAGTTCAATTTTGATTGTTTGTATGATTGTTTGTTTTAAATTATGCAATCGAGCAAAAAGCCAAATACAATCATCTTCTGCCTTTAGGATCCAATAGATTAGAACCCGAAGATCTATTTTAAAAAACTAATCCATTAAATTGATCAGCAAAGATTCAACACAAATAAAGTTGGAATGGGACTTGAAACATTCAACATCACCACCTAAACCACCATTGTTCTCAGTTCAATTGCTAGAAACGGGAACAAAACCTCGAAACAAATCCTTTCCACTCAATAACAATTCAATAAAATAATTTTTAAATAAATTTTTGATTAAATTTTCAATTTAAAGCTCTAAACTCAGAAAATATGGTCTAATCTTAATTTAAATCCTGGTTCAAATCAATCGAATAATCGAGCCACAATAATTGTTGTAAAATTCGAAAAATTTCGAATTTTTGTTTTAAACAGAACATCGTTTGCATCATAAATAAGCAACGCTTCAAAAAGCCTTAATCGATGAATTCTCGAGATGAAACTCGGAAGTGCTTTGGAAATGGCTCTGATTGTGAGTTTATGCCATTGTTGTTGTTGAAAGGCATCTCAATCGAAGAAGAAATCATTAAAACATTGCGGGAAAGATTTTTGAACAATGTTCTCAGAGTATTGAATAATTATGCCGAATTCATTGTCTATGTTCGAATCTGGTCTCACAATCATTGCCGAACAAGATTCGACTATGAAGCTAATGAATTCAATTTTTTGCTAAATAAATGTCCCAAACAAGCTTATATTGTCAATCAATTTAGTGATCCAATTTTTGTAAGTTTATGTCCTTTTTACTGGTCATTTTTTATTTTTCTGTTTGTTTGTTTGGTTTAGTTAAACGTTTTCAATAAAACAACGTGTACGATTTTTAATAAAATAAATAGATGCTTAGAAAAAATGATCATCCAGTATTGTGACTACACCAAAAAGCACTATGTTTCTGATCTGATCGATAGTTTTGAGTTGTTTGTTAAAGAGAAATGTCAAGCTCCCAGGATCTTAGCTAACATGATCAATAATAACAACAGTTCCAACAATCAAGAGAATATACTTTCAGCCGATAGTTGGGAAAGAATTTTCATGTTCTTAGCCCTGGGATTGTTTGGATTGGCTTTCACTTTCAGCGTGATGTTACACTTTTATCGACGTAATCAAGCCAGTAATGAATCCAGTGTCGTATTGGGAAACCTTTTCAAGTAAATAACGTGAAAATCGATTCATTCTATCAAAAACTATCGATGTGGAGTGAAAAGAAAACTACAATCAAGGAAGGGACATTATCGGAAAAAACCTCCACAAAACGTTCACCATATAGCTTGAGTCAATTGAGAAAACTGGTCTCTCTCAGAGATAATAATATTAATAATAAGAAAAACCAAACTAGAATAAAACTTAAATAAATTTCTACAAATTGAATCTGAGCACCAAGTTCTAATAGCCCAAGTTAAGCTTCTTAGAAATTCAGTTAGTTCATTAGAATTTCGAAATTTCGGATCAAAACCACTATAAAATGGCCATCCCATCAAAGCTTAGAGTTTGAAACGATATGATAATAGCGGTTTACTACTTGTAGTTGTTGATATTGCTAATGTTATTGGAGCTGATTTTTTAACACAATTCAATTTACTTATTCGTAATAAACGTTTGATCGATCAAACTACTCACCTTAAAGTTTCAGCTAAACTATTATTATTTCAAATAAAAAATCTATTCATAAAGCTTACAATGAAACTTTTGAGATTTTTAGTCTTCCCAATGACGGGATTTCTGATCGACGTTTCATGTTTGAACATTGATCAAAATTCTCTCGATAATTTGCGGAATATCTATTCGACTGACCCTTTGACGGCAATAAATGATTTCTTTAATTTTTTTATGTATATAAAAGTTTGGATGACAATACATTGCCAAAACCCGGAGGATAAATTACTGTTCGCTTTGATGACCTGTATCAGTCCAAATAGAACAATAAATTATACAAAAAATGTTTTGGTAAGTGAATCAAATTCTGGGAAATTAATAAATTGAATAACGATTCCTATTTTCAGCAAGGAATTAGAAATGAGAAATCGTGCATCGTTTTCATGAAAATAATTCGGTGCATCGAGAATTTGGAGATGCAATCATGCCGCAATACACACGAACAGTATATTGGTATTCCTTTATCCGGTGTAAAAATGGCTGCCAAGAAAAAATGCGAAAAATGGTGGACCACCACCAGCAAACCACCAGCAAACGAGTCTTTTTTTCGATCGTTTTTTTTCATAACCCTAATGTCATTGATTGCATTGTTTGGGATTGGTATTCTATCAGCTGCATGTTATAAAATTTCATGCAAGCCAAAAAACCTAGAAGACCCGACACTCTCGACAGCATTTTCGGGAAAAAAAAAGTCACCAGGGAACAATCCTCCATCATAATGAGAGTTTGGAAAAAAAAAATGAATTATTCTATTAATAATCCAATAAAGCTTGTTGTTCGAATCGAATGTTGAAACAACGTTTTTTTGCAGCCTAAACTTTTCGAATTTTTTTCGAATTTTCGAACAACAACAACATTAGTGTTTCAGACACAAACACATTGGTTTTTTTTACTATAAAATTAACCAACTTTCTGTTTTTAATCGAAGTTTTCATTTTGTTTTTGGTTATTTCTCTGTTCGAGCAACAACTGCTAAAACAATGAACCATTGAATACAGTATTGATGATAATCTCAGTCCTTATCGACTTCAACATTAAATTTTCACTGGTAACCTGTTCGGACATGGAAGACAGATTATTATAAAAAGGCGAAATGAAATTTTGACCAACACTTCCATAGCGACCTATGATACTTTAGATTTTTTCCGTTATATCCGAAACTGGATCTCATTACATTGTCAAAAATCCGATGAGTTATCCGAGGAATTGATGGGTTGCTTTAGAAGACCGCATCAAGAGATTAAATATAAATTAGCAGTTTTTGTAAGTAATAAGTTGTGTTCTTTTGGAATCCATTCTGGATCATTCATTCATTCCTTCATTTTTTTTTTTTTTTTGCTCCAGCAAAACCATGTCAACATGACAACATGTACCATTTTTCGAAAAATGTTTGATTGTTTGAAAAATTTTCAGGATGAAACAATGTGACGGAACGGAACACCACTATATCCAAGCTCTTTTGCCCGGTGTGATAGCGGATGGCGAAGAAATGTGCCGGAACTATTCCAAAATCATTGTGAGCACGCCACAAATAAAATTTTCCGATTTATCTGGATACATAGTTCCTTTCTCGTTAATAGGGATTTTTTCTGCGGGGATTCTATGGATTTATCTTAAACGAGATTTTGGCAAACAAGAATCTCCAACAACATTTCCATCGAGAACACCGGTTGATTTGAAACATTCAGTGTTGAATTGAAAAAATTGGAAGAGAAAATTGAAAACTCACAGGGAAAAAATTGATATAAATTTAATATTAAAAAATAAATATTTAATTTGAATAAAATATTGAATTATTTTAATTATTTATTTAAAAATTGTGGTTTTTTTTTTAAGTTGCTGTTGATTTGTGATCCTGATCCCAATCGTAGAGTTCTTCGATTTTTCTGTTTCTAGTCAAATCGCTGAAAATGTCTCCCAAAACATGATAATCCGGATTGTCCGATTGGGTCAAACATTTGACCATCGATAAATACTTTCTCAATTCATCCGGGAGGTTTTCGAGAACAGTGTCCGATGATTTTAGGCTGGCTATTCAAAACAAACTGTTTGTGTTAGTGTTCATATCTCTGAACTCATTATTTAACCACCTATGGCATCGTTTTGTTCTGGTTTCGGAAGATTCCATTGAAGATTGTACCACGGTAAAGTTCCCGAATGAAGATAGATCAACATGTAACCCAACGATTCAAGATCATCGCGTCGACTTTGTTCTAATCTTCTGTGAGTGTTGATGCTTCTGAATCGAATATGACCACCAGCCAGTGGCTCATTTTTCTTATTAAAATTTAAAGCATCACTATCGTTCCATTTGAGACAATGTTTCAAATCTTAAGGAAAAGAAGATCAAAAAACCAGGATAAAAGGGATGATCAGAAAGATACCAATAACATATAGGCTTGACCATTTCTCGGTTCCCGAAAGACCATACAGAAAATGATCTGGCTGAACGTTCCGGTAGAGAAAACCAAGATCGTGTAGAAAACTGATCAGTATGATGAGCTGCTGGGCCAGATGAGCGGTGGCCACCAAACTCATCTTCATTCCATTCCGTTCCCACAAATCTTGAACACTGGGACCTAGCAGCTCCATGGCGATACCCTCGTAAACACCAACCGAACCAAACAACAAGCATTGTGGCAGTCGACACGACTCCTCTCGTTTCAACATTTCAACAAGCTTGTAGTTCTCATATTCGGCCAGGGTCAATTCGATTTCAGTCAAACAACGGCGATCCTTTAGTTTTATGAAAACTTTCCTCTCGGGATCCGAATCTCGATGACCAAGATAGAAGTTTCGAAAAATTTCGGTTGAAAAGTATTTATCAATGGTGACGATGATTGGCTGAAGGCAAATCAGTTTTTGATTGATCGGATTGTTTGAGAATTTTGGTGATTTCGATTCGGACAGTTTCTTCAATTTTTTTGGTTTTTTATTTTTCATGTTTTCGAGAAATTACCAATCGGTTAAAAACAAATACGACGAAATGGGCATAGAAACAAGAATGGAAAGATTTGTTTAAAAAAATTTATTAAAATAACTTCGTCGATTGTAATGCAAAAAGATCGTTTCTTTTATATACCGACTTTGGTCATTGTTTTCATTACTCGTTTTGAAAAATCTAAAAACTAATTTCTGATTTTTAGCATACAAACTAATTGATTCAACATGCATAAATTTGTTCCAACTTGGAACAATCAGATGAATTAATCTATCAACCTTGATTTTATTTGAACAATAATCCGAGATCAAACTTGGTTTTAGTTGTTTGCTCATTTGAACCATCAGGTAGAATAAAATATTTATTAAATTAATTTTTGATTAACTCAAAACAAAGTATTAGGAAAAAAAAAGTTTATTAGCTTGTTCAAAGAAATTATTTCTTTAAAATAGATCTTCGAGTGGCAGTCGAGCCAAGGGCCGAGTGTTTGGTGACTGAATTTCTGGTCAACAACGATTTATCATTATTAATGTGATACGATCTTTTGGAAATCAAGGCCGAAGTGGCGGATTTAGGTTGCTTACTTCGGCTACTCAAACTGGACAGCCTTCTTGTTGATTTTCTTTGCGATGATCTTGATGATCTCACCGAGTTCATCGATGAGCCACGAGATTTTGAGCATGATGGTAGTTGGTTGATGTTTCTGCTTGTTACATTGTCCGATGATCGGACATTGCTATTGACGCCAAACTTGGCGACACTGCTCAACTTCCCAAATGAACCTTTTGATGTGCTTCGTTGATTGGAGAGTAAGCTCTTGGATCGAGGCTTACCAAGCAACATTTTTGGATCATTGCATTTGCTTCCGGCTGAGCGAATACTCATGTTGGCGCTGGTTTGTTTCTTCTTTTTCTTCTTGTTGTTCTCATCATCGTCAAGCATTTTTTTAACGCAAAACAGAATCAAACACAGAAGAAGAATCAAAATCAACAGGATTATGATCAAATAAATTGGAATGCTACCACCTGAAGGAGAAAAAAGATTTTATTAATGTCGAATAGTCAATCAATTCCAAATTCACCTTTATAGTTTGGATGAACGGTTGCTTTACATAGAAAAAAATCTTGCAATGAAATTTTTTTCACTGAAACATCCGATCCTGGTTGATTGAAGGCTTGCTGATCAAATGAGAAAACATAATCTGATCCAAACAGATAGATTTGTTTGTCATCGACAAAACCCTTGAGAATAGGCCAATTGATTCCTCCGGATGGGCAGGAGCTATAATGGTTTTTCTGAAACATCACATCGCCATCTCCTTGTTTGCATAATGGTTTCCATTCGCTACTTTGTATTATTCTTGTGCTGCCACGCATGGTACCAGCATTGAATGTATATTGAGACATTTGTAATCCATTGGAGCCAGATTGTGTAGCCTCCAAAGCATAATAAACCAAATTTTGTTTGACCGAAATCAACACCTGATTATCATTGCCATGATATTGCCAGCCAGTGATCACTTCATCTTTATTGAGATCATAGCAAACACCTTTCAAATCAGTCACCACAGCTTTGGTGGTAAAACAAACGTAATCCGATTGAGTATCATACACCGTGAAAGCATTGAACACAAAATTATTACTTCGAAGCTGTTGGAAGCTTTTCGAATGCCACAGCGAAGGCCACTTCTGATTCATAGCCGATGGTTGAGCATTCAAAAACAGTTTATTGATTTGTTCTCGCAATGAAACGCCATAGATTTGATAGACAAAGTAATCGTTGGTCACCAGAACCATATACTTGCTTAAAAGACCGATCAACAGAATGTTCAAACTATTGTTGCTGTGTTGAGCTAAACTTTCGCAAATTTTCTAAAAACAATTTGAATGAAAAACATTGGAATTTTTTGTAAATTATACGTTGTTTTATTGTTTCTCGGATTGGTAGTGTTAGGTTGTTGTAAACTTAAATTGATATACGAACATAAAAACAAACCACCAATGGTTTGCTAAATTGAAGCATATTTTTGAAGCCAAGCTTTTTTTCTTCCACAATTCAACTTTTGCAAGCTTGATTCTACTTGTTTTATACCTTTCATCGGCTAAAAAGTTCTAGAACTTTTTTCGTTAAAAAAAAAGCAATTTCTTCTGCATAAATAAACCATTACCACATCTTGAATGGCTCATTGCCCTGAAATGGAAGTTTGCAGTAACATGCTGAAAGAATTGGATAAATGTTTCATCAGTCTCTACCAAAAAACACAGAGTCGACACTTATTTAAGTTTTTCTTAATGAAGAAAATTTTAAGATTTTCTCAGTGAATTCTAAGAAAGCTTTTTTGAGAATAAAAGTTGTCATTGAAAACGTTTTCTTGATGAAATGGATGGAGAAATCAAATCTGGTGGATAAAACATCAACCAAATATACAACAGCAAACTTCTTCTTCGAAACTACAAAACTAATCAAATTAAAATAAATTTAATAAATACTTGTTACAAAAAGCTTTCCAGAATTTTTCTAAGAGAAAAAACATTTTACAAAATTAAATTTTGTTTGAATCTTGATCGAGAATGTTATCCTGGAGCTCTGTTCTGTTGTTGATGATTTCAAGTCACAATTTATCAACAACTATTCAAACGAATAGTTTTCTCGAGCTGGTTCGTAGTGAGATCTATGATGATCCCGAGCAGACATTGTTTGAAACGGCTCGTTTATATGTTTATACTCAGTTTTATGCCGCCGTTTATTGTCAATCAAGAGATGAGAACCAAAATTTAGGCAGTTTAATATTGAAATGTGAAAAGGATGCCTACGATCAAGCAGAACACTTTAAACCAATTTTCGTAAGTTTTGGTTTTAGCTTGAAAAGTTTAACAAAAAATTTCTCAATCTAACAGCATGGAAGTTTCAATAAGAAAACCTGTACCGTTTTTTTTCAGATCAACTATTGCCTTAGGAATCTGATCACTCTGTATTGTGAAGTAAAGACCCGAGAAAACTATATACTAAATGTTTACGATCATTTAGAGAAAAAAGTTTCAGATCGATGTAAATTTTCAATAGAAATCAATCCAGGAACGATGGCCAGTGGTAATGACAGCATTGGCACCAACTTGGGCAAAGCCAATGCTTGCACTTTATCATTGTGGTCATGGTTGAGCAATCGATTTGGTTCATTTCTTATTCTATTTTTTGCATTGATTTCAGGACTTTTTCTAGGCTTCTGTAGGCTTAATAAAAAACCGATTCAACATGCTGCAGCATACTCTTCAAAATCATTTAAACTACAAACACCTTGCAAACCTATTGCCAATGAGCTTAGTTCAAAGTTTTTGAAAAAGAAAAAATTTCTTAAGTTAACCAGCTTAGTAAATATGCCGAATCGTTATAGAAAAAGCTCTAGAAAGCTTTATATGAAAAATCAAATATTTAATTGAAGAAATTCTTAATAATTTGTGCCAATTTATGTCAAGCTTTCATTTCAAGTAACTTTAAAATTAAGCTTTTAAATTATTATTAATCAGATTCAAATAAGTTTTTTTAAAATAAATCAAATTTTTTTCAATAAATTCGAATAATTTTCTTTCTCAGATATAAACGGAGAACCAGTTTTGTTAGTTTGTTGCTTGAGTTTTATTTTAAATAAAAATGCTTTTACAGTTATTATTCTGGTTTGATTTGACGGTGATGATTGGTAGTATACCGTCGAATGATGAACACATATTTCAACAAAGAAAACTATTTACAATAAACCCATCTAAGATGGTATTTTATTATGGTCGGTTCAGGAGTTATGTCCTAGATTGGAGCTTTAGACATTGTAAGAGTGAAACGGAAACGTCTATAGCCGATCTAGTCTCTAGAGAATGTTACAGCGATATTTACAAACTGTACAATTATAAAATTGCCATATTTGTAAGTTTTTTCCTCATAATTTTCTTGAAGTTATTTGTTTTTTTTTCTCTTAAAGCAAGGTTATTACAATGCTACAACCTGTGGAATTTTCAATGAGATCAACAGTTGTTTCAGACAAATTCTGCCTTCGAATTGTGATAACACTCAGAATTTCTATGTGTTTCAAGTTATGGAACTGTTAGAAAGCGTTGTTGAAAAAAATTGTACTTTTCCAAAAACAATCACACAGGATGGTTTTATGATTTTAAAATTTGCCGGCATAGGATTGACGGTGGTAGCATTTTTAATGTTTTCAATTGCCATAATGCTTCGGTTAAGTAAGAGAAGATTTGTTCCAAAGCAGCGTTTCATTGCTGATCAAGAAAAAAACCGCAGAAAATTTATAGATTCAAAGCTAATAACTTCTTCTATAAAGAAACAACAGCAAAAAAATATAATATTGAATAAATAAACGATCAATAGTCATTTGATATATAAATAACAAAAAAAATTAATAAATCCTACTATAAAATACTTGGTTTATTGATTTTTTGATAGCTCAAAATTAGCCAATGGCAGTGACGAATTTGAGCCTAGCTATTTTATTCAAATGTTTTGAGCCAATCAAATGAATGCGCATTTTTTTCAAACAAAAGTGGAAGAGCTTGGATATTTTTTTTTATAAAACAATTTTATTTTCAGCTCAATGGTTTAAAAAAAATAATCATTTTTTAGTTTTTTCAGTTTTTTTTTTAGATGAATAAAAATTGTCTTTCTATTTTTTTGTTATCATTTATTTTCTCCTCAGTTTAGTTGTTTTTTAAAGGATATTTTTAAAGTTTTCGTTTCTTCGATACTATTGACATTATTTTTGATCGTTTTGATTCATTTTCAAAAGGTTTTTTGCTCATTTTTGAGAGAATTTTGAAAATTTCTAGTTTTTTTGATTTGTCTGATTTCAACTTTCGGTGCTTTTCTAGTTTCTTCTGTTTCATTGGTAAGTAGGCGAATGTTTTGAATTTCTTGAATGATTTTTTCACTAGAGCTGTTGTTGGCTTTGGTTCCAACAGTGTTTGAAATGTTGTTTCGGCAACAGTGATTGAAGTTTTTTGATTGATCTTCCTCAATCGTCGAACTCTTCGGCTCAAAAATTGAATGAATAGAATGACGATCAACGTGAACATGTTGATCAAATAAAAAGCCAAAGCAAAAATTTTGAAAAAATTTGAATAGTATACTTTGGTCAAGAAAGTCAACAGTGCAAACTGTTTTACTTCTCCGCCAGTAACAGTGGTTCCATTTATCATCAAAGATCTTCGACATCTTTGGAAGACAACTCTATCAAAATCAGTCATCAGATTTAGAACGAATTTATTTTTTGTTTCATCGCAATAGAAATCGATCATTTTTTTAATGCAACTATTCATTCTATCGAATATCGAACAAGTGGTTTCATTGAACAAGCCTTGCTAAAATGAAACTCTGAATGAATGTTTCTTGGAAGAATTTGAGAAAAAAAAAACTTACAAAAATGAATTCTTTGTATTCAAAAACAGAATAAGCTTTGTCTTTGCACTGGCTCAGTGCTTGATCCAAATTAAAATTCCCATCACTCAAATGTTGTTTGCAATGAATTTTGGAATAGTTTCGAATGTAAGATACAAATTCGTTATAATTGAATAATGCGTTTCTAGTATTCGAGAACACTTTCCACAGTCTAACCATTTTATCGTCTTTCAGGGATTGGGCGAAATTTATCCTCAAATTTACCATCAGCACAATGAAAAGCTGAACTTTGTGCGCAAACATTTTGACCAATCAAAAGCTTGTGTCAAGTTTTTTATAAGTCGAAAAAAAACTGAGCTAATTTTTTTTTCAATTTGATCAAACAAATTAAGAAAGGATTATAATACCAATTATAAAAACTAAATTATAATTACAGAAACTATTGTTAATTGAAATTTATTTAAATAATGAGAAAATTTTTTTTAAGATTGATATGTTGAAGATACTGTTGATGACACTACGGATGATGCCTTTGATAACTGTAAATCGGGAGAGTTTTCAACTGGGATTGGCTTTTTTCTCTTGTTTTTACCATCAAAACGTTTCTATAACTTATTGTAAAAACAGTTGTTATCAAGACGACCAATAAAACTATGTAGATGATTTTTTCCAAATCGAAAAGATTATTATAAATATTGGTTGTTCCAACACTATTGATATCATCATAAATTGAGCCTGAAATTTTTCGAGTTTCACTTGCAGTATTCCCCATCAAAGTACCAGTACTAGAATTTGATGTAGTGATAAGAAACTGCGGACACTTGTCAGAGATTATATTTTCAAAAATTTTGATTAAGCTAATGACATATTTCTCTAGAAACTCTTGTTCACAATGGAGTTTGAGTGGTTCTAGTTTACATTGGTTTATTTTTTTAAAAATTCCACACGTTGTTTCATTGTAGATATTTTGCTGAATTTTTTTAAAACTTAAAAATAGTTTCTAATTTAAAAAAAAACTAACTTACAAATATTGTTGTTTCATAATTATGAGATTTATAGACATTCCTCTCACAATCGTCCATTTTTTTGGTCAAATTTTTTTCGCAATAGATCTTGCTAAAACTTTTAAGATACTGACCAAAAACAGCATATTTTTCAATGACAATTTGAGGGTTTTTAATGAAAATCTTTTGGCGTTTATTTATTCCGTCATCATTCGTTGAAGAGCAATTGAAATAATCCACAATCAAAACAACGAACAAAACTTTCGAAAACATTTTCCCATAGGTTTTATTTCAATCAAATGAAACGAGCTGATCGTTTTTTTATAGTTGAAACAATTGTTTTTTTTTTAAATAATCAAAAAAAATTAGAACAAAAAATTAATGGAATGGTGTATTCTGATTAGCTTATTTTTTTCAAAAAGGGAGGTGCTTAGCTGTTATAGTTCATCATAGATTCTATTGCTTCAAATCTGTAATAAATAAATGTTTATTTTTTTTTAAAATAATTTTATTAAATGTGATTCGGTTTTATTTTTTTTTATTTTTCTGAACTGCTTTTAAAATTTTAGTCAACTCTAGCAAATAAACTGTTGGCAATTTTCGAGGAAAAACTTTAAAACGATATGATTGATCTTTCGAAAAAACTTTTCTTTGAGTTTTTACGATTTTTTCTGGTTCTAATCTTAGTGATGGAAATTTTATTGTTTCTATTTTTGGATCATTTAACAAAGATTTCTTCAGTTTACCAACTTCTTCTAGGGGAGTTTTTCCTGATTTCAATAGTTTTATTTTTTGATCTATTTTCAGCGATGTTTGAACTGTGGTCATTGTTTGCAGCTGAGATTTCTTCGACCCTGTTGATTGCTCCTCTTTTGATACAGATTTTTTGACTGGTGATTTTTTCAATTTAACTTTTTTTGTTAGTGACAAAGGTTTGGCCATAATTTGATGAGCTTTTCTTCTAAATTTTTTCTTAAACATTTTTTGCACTTGAATTCGTACAAAATTCAAGAATACTATCAAAGTGACCAGCATAAGAAAGGCAATGACTATTATCTTGAGAGCTAAATATTCAGCAAACAGATCACCAAATTGGAATACGAAGGTGCACTTTGTACCAAGACTTTCTTCCAAAAAATCATAAACATCGAAAACATAGTTCAGTTTGGATTCACCACAATTCTTATCGATCAGTTTCTTTACACAAATGCTGGTTTTTTCGAAAACATTACACGTTGTCTTATTGAAAGTTCCTAGCTAAAGTTTCAGAAAACATATCCCTTGATCAATCAAGAATTTTTCAATGCCTCAACTTACAAATATGTTTGATTTATAGCCATAGGCTTTATGGGCGTCATCCTTACATGTTGCAATCGAATCCGATAAAAATATTTTTTTCTTATTAACTTTCGACAATGATTATAGGCGAAGAATTGAATATAATAAATCAGATAGCTAGTATCATTCAAACTTTAGCAGAATCATTGTAAATCTTCAGTAAATGAAAATCGAGTAGTTTATTAATTTGAGTTAAACCAACAGATCCATGGGAAACGATCAAGAACGCTGCCAACCACCAACTCATCAAAACTGCCGAAGAAAGCATCTTGAATGAACTGGATCGTTCAAGTGAGAACTGGTTTTTGAAGCCCAATTTTATAGTAAAAATTTTTTTTAAAAATTCTAGAAATCTTAAATTTTTTCATTTCAATTATAATTATAGAAAAAAGATCAAGTTCAAATGAGACTTAAAGGAGTCTTTGGAAGCTCTCAGTTTTCATTAGAGAATAGGTTAAAAATCATGAGCTTGAACTCTTTTTCTAGTTACAAGTAAAATTTTAAAACAGTTTTTTTTTATTATTAAATTATTGAATTTAGTTATTAAAAATTAATATTTTTGAATTATTCTCTCATAATTCTGAAATTGAGGATAGATTCTTTTCAGTCGTTTCTCCTGTTTGCTCCAATCGATTTTCTCAAGAATATGTTTTTGCATACATTCTTTAAGAAATTTTTCCTTCTCCTGATCGGAGGTCAAATCACCAGAAGCGGAAAACGAAAAAGACATGCCATCCAATAGTTTATTCGATTTCCTACAATGAAAACAAACCACACAGACCAGCACCAAATGTATCAGAATCATGAGAAGGATTGCCAACGTTTGAAAATCGATACCAGTGTTGTTTTCATTGTTGCCCCATTTGGCTCGCATCATACTGGCTTTGTTTGTTTGTGAGAACAAGCATCCACTCTTGTTGGCTTTCTGCTCAAATTGATCGATCAGAATGATAACATATTTGTCTTGGGAGTTGTCACAATTCGATTGGACCATTCTCTTTAGGCATTGGTTAAGTTTCCAAAAAATTTTACAGCCTCTCTTATTGAATTTGTTCTCCTTTAAAATGAAGATAGTGCAATCATTTTATTTCTCGAAAACAAACAAACACTCACAATATTCCAATTGGAATAGTCATCCTGTTCGTTCTGTTGGAATTGACAAGTTTTGATCGGATCTTCTGGTATGAGACGGGAATGCATCTCCTCACTACAATGAACCAAAGCATATTGGCGAACGTATTGATGGAAATTTTCCAATTCTTTTGCCGTGCTCACAGGGTTATTGGAGAACTTTTCTCGTTTTTCATCCAGATCTTTATCATCAACAAGCTTGTGTGCCTGAACAATCATCCAGGTGAGAAGAACAGCCTGTCTCCAGCGAAGCATTTTTTTCTAAAATATTTTGTTGGGCTTATTAGAGAAAAAAATGCTCCGTTTTATTCGAAGACGGATGCGATTGGCCATTGGTTTTATAGTAAAATTTGGTGTTTGTTAAGTTTTTTTCTCTAAATTTTTGTTCTTTTCGAACAATTTTCAATCAAAACTAGATATGGTCAAAAAGCATAATTCAGTAGCTCTTTTTTTCTTATTAGTTATCATTGAAAATTTTTTTTTATTAAGAATAAAACTATTGATACATCTTATTAATTAGGTGGTGATAATGAATTTAGATTAAATAAAATCACTGCTCTTTGGGAGAGAATTTTTGTAAAATAATGGGAGTGTTGGATAGTTGTTGTTGTGGAGAGCTCGCAAGCTGATTGGTAGCCATCTTTAAGAATGAAGCTTGTTTAATTCGAATGATTGAAGATTTTCTCAACACATCCAACGATTTTCTTCAAGATCGAGGATTCTTCAATCTCTAGAGGTTTCATGCTCTTACTCATCGATTTCTTATTTGATAATTGTGGTTATTTTGGTTGTTGTTTGAATCGAATTTTCAATGGATGGATGATGATACTCAACCGCTTTTTTCTATTTATTGAAGAAGATGGAAAACAAAGTTGATGGCTTCGCCTTCAGCCCAATAACAGTTTGCTTTAACTTTTTCCTAGTTCAACCAGAAACTTTGTCGATGAGTGACGCCGTTGTCTTATATATAACCAAAAGAGGATTTTTCTTTATTCGAATTTTGGAATGAGAACCTTTGAATTGGGAAGTGTCTTTCAACAGTGTTAGAGAGAAGTTTTTTTCGAATATTGTTGTTGTTTCTAAAGAATCTCTTTTTATTAGAAAAAAATTTTGTGGATTGTTTTCTAATGGTGTCTGATTCGAATCAGTTGATAACTCTCGCTTCAAACAAGTTATTGATGGTGAATTAGTGAACGGTGTAGTCGTTTTGTAGATCACAATTGGAAAGATTTTTTCAAACAATGTTTTTGGACAATTATTGGCTGATTTGGTTTTCGTAAGATCGGAAGGCAAATAGTTTTTCTTCGATGATTGACTTTTCAACAGCAAATCATTGCTCGACAGTTGACTTTTGTTGGAAGAAATTTTATTTAATCGATTAGATGATTTATTATAGGTTGGTTTTACTAACGGCTGAAGAGAGAAGGTTTTATTCTTTTTCAGCTTTTGCCAAACAAGAAAACACAAAATGATAGAAAGAACCAACAAAAAGAATTCTACAAAGTTGACAATTCGAACCAATGAGATTGTTGAGAAGAAATTTTGATCAAACTTTTTTTCATCACAACTTGATGAGGGGTGGTCGAATGCTCATCAAGTAAGAGTTTTAGTCCAATCACCATGTTTTTCTAAGACAAAACACAATTAAAGTGGAATGGCTGCTCTTTTTATAGGAAAAATACGTTGTTGTTTGTTGTGAAGATTTCGGATAGTTTGCTTTTGAATTTTCGAAATTCGAAAACAAAAAGCACTTTAAATATAGAATTTTTGCAAAAAATGCAATTAACCAGGTTATTTCAATGAAACAACAGGCGGATAGAAATAGTTATTAAAAAATTTAATTTTTTTTTTAAATTTTTTCTGTATTTTAAGTTATTTTATTTAGTTTATTTATTGAGACTGTGTAACGTCGCTGTTTTTGTTCTTGGATATTTTTTCAAGTGAAAAAAAAAAATTTTTTGATGTTGTGGTGGTCTCTCTTTTTTTTAAATTTAACAAATTTGATGTTGTTTTCTGTTTCAAAGTCGATTGTTCTTGTTTTTGCTCTTCTTCTTTCTCTTCTTTTTTTTGTAAGAATGTTTTATGAGCAATATAGGCACAAAAAACTAGAATCACAATTCCTAAGAAAAATCCAAGAAAAAGAATGATGCCAAACACGGGAAAATATTCCATTGTCAGAGTTTTGGTAGTGGGACCTGTGAGCGAAGAGATACAATTTTCGGCAACAATTTCCATAAAAATTTCTATAGCTTCGGAATGATAGTATTTTCGAGTTTCATCACAGTGTTCTGCAAACAGTTTTGCCGTGCAATTGTTTATTTCGTTGAAAATGGCGCAACTTTGTTTATTTAAAGAGTTTCCCTGATTTTTTCGTGAATTAATTACAATTTTTCTCTTTTCTAAACTAAGACTTACAAAAATATAGGTGTCAACTCTATGTTGTTGATATGGGATGATGAAACAATCATCCAACAAGTCGATCAAAAATCCATTATTTTTTGCTCCATCACAATGATTCGCAGCAAATTTTATGAGATAAGGTTGAAAATCATTGTAAGAATATAATAATTTTTCTGGATCTGATAGAATATTCTCTCGCTCTTTCTGTAGGTTCATTTCATCTTGGTGTTTAATTTTTAACGAAACCAGAGTGTAGCAAACTCCCAAAACGATTAGTTTTAAAATGAACATTTCTTAAAATCAAATTCAAAACTGGATTTCAATCAGACAATGTGCTTTATTTATGGCCGAAATTGCTTTTTTTTTAACGAAAAAAGTTCTAGAACTTTTTAGCCGATGAAAGGTATAAAACAAGTAGAATCAAGCTTGCAAAAAGTTGAATTGTGGAAGAAAAAAAGCTTGGCTTTAAAAATATGCTTCAATTTAGCAAACCATTGGTGGTTTGTCTTTTATGTTCGTACATCAATTTAAGTTTACAACAACCAAACACTACCAATTCGGGAAACAATAACAACAACGTATAATTTACAAAAAAATTCCAATGTTTTTCATTCAAATTGTTTTTAGAAAATTTGCGAAAGTTTAGCTCAACACAGCAACAATAGTTTGAACATTCTGTTGATCGGTCTTTTAAGCAAGTATATGGTTCTGGTGACCAACGATTACTTTGTCTATCAAATCTATGGCGTTTCATTGCAAGAACAAATCAATAAACTGTTTTTGAATGCTCAACCATCGGCTATGAATCAGAAGTGGCCTTCGCTGTGGCATTCGAAAAGCTTCCAACAGCTTCGAAGTAATAATTTTGTGTTCAATGCTTTCACGGTGTATGATGCTCAATCGGATTACATTTGTTTCACCACCAAAGCTGTGGTGACTGATTTGCAAGGCGTTTGCTATGATCTCAATAAAGATGAAGTGATCATTGGCTGGAGATATAGTGGTGAAGATGATCAGGTGTTGATTTCTGCCAAGAAAAACTTGGTTTATTATGCCTTGGAAGCTACACAATCTGGCTCCAATGGATTACAGATGTCACAATTTACATTCAACGCTGATACTATGCGTGGCAGCACAAAAATATTACAGAGCAGTGATTGGAAGCCATTGTGTAAGCAAGGAAATAGAGATATGGTGTTTCAAAAAGACGATAATAGCTCTTGCTTATCCGGAAAAATCACTTGGCCCATTCTCAAAGGTTTTGTCGATGAGAAACAAATCTATCTGTTTGGATCAGATTATGTTTTCTCATTTGATCAGCAAGCCTTCAATCAGCCAGGCTCGACCGTTCCAGTGAAAAAAATTTCGTTGCCAGATTTTTTTCTGTGTAAAGCAACCGTACATCCACGTTATAAAGGTAAAAAACTTGGAAAAACTTTTGAAAATCTTTTTTTTTTCTCTTACAGGTAGTAATCTCCCAATTTATCTGATCATAATCCTTTTGATTTTGATCCTTCTTCTGTGTTTGATATTGTTTTGCGTCAAGAAAATGCTAGATGATGACAGCAAGAAAAAAAAGAAAAAACGATCCAGCGCCAACATGAGTGTTCGCTCAGCCGAAAGCAAATGCAGCGATCCAAAAATGTTGCTTGGCAAGCCTCGATCCAAAAGTTCACTTTCCAATCAGCGAAGCACATCAAAAGGTTCGTTTAGAAAGTTGAACAGTGCCACCAAGTTTGGCATCAGTAGCAATGTCCGATCATCGGACAATGTAACAAGCCGAAGTATCCGCCAACTACCATCAAACTCACAATCTCGTGCATCATCAATGAATTCGGTGAGATCATCGAGATCATTGCAAAGAAAATCAACAAGAAGGCTATCCAGTTTGAGTAAACGCCCTAAATCTGTTATTTCGACATTGAATTCCAAGAGATCGAATCACATCAATAATGATAAATCTTTGTTAGTCAAAAAATCCTTTATAAAACATTCGACAATTGGTTCGACAGCCACTCGAAGATCATTTTTAATTTCCCAAAATTTACAATAAATAAATTGAAACAATGTAATTGTTTTTATTAAAATAAATATGTAATGTATAAATAGTGTTATTAAAAATTTCATTTTTTAGAGAAAATTATTATTATTTCCTTGTTGGCTATCTGTTTAAACAGGTTTTTGTCTATTTTTTTCGTGTTTATTTTTGCCAATGGTTTTTTTATTAGTATCAACGTTCTCAATACATTTAGATTAGATGGAGACAAGAGTCGTTTTGGTGATCTTTGGATGGCGAAATCATGGCGGTGAGGTCAGTATGGCGGAAAGGGTTGTCGAAAGAGTGGCAGTATTCATCATTGGTACCGTCATTGTTGTATTGATGTTACTGTTATCCTCTGACCGAGGGGTTTTCTTTCTAATTTGACCACTAAAACCGCCACCACGAACCAACACTACTCCGTAGAACATGAAACCGCTGGCAAACAGAAAAAATATGGCTAATGTTTTGAAAAAAAATGAATTGACCAGCTTGAAAAACATTGAAGGTGGACTACATTTCTTCGAGATGGCTTTCTCAAAGGCAACAATCAAGCTGGTGACATATTTTTCTTTGGTTTCATCACAATTCAGTTGAACCAAAACTGTTAGACATCGATTTTTTTGAAAGAAATTGGCACACGTTGTTTCACTAAAATTCGATGATGGCTTGGATTTTTAAACAAGAAAAATCATTACTCTACACTCAATCAAATTCATTAGAAAAAAACTTACGAAAATTGTACTGGAATTGTGGATGTTATTGTTTGGCATACTAATATTAACAGGATTACTCTCTTGGCAACTGTTCAACAACGAAATGAAAAGATTATCTATCACCACCGATTGTGCGCAATGAAGTTGAGAGAATTTCTTGACATAATCGATAAAACTTTGATATTCATTCCATGATTTTAATGGGTCTTCTAGAAATTCCTCTCTTAGAAAATTTATCTCTTCCGATAACATTGATATGAAATGACCAATTTGCCAAAAATCAAAAATCAAAACCATGAAAATGGCAACTTTCAAGAAAGACATTTTGAAAGTGGCAAAATTGACTCTTGTTTTTATCCAATCAAAACCACCCTAAGCCTTTCTATTTATAGGGCAGAAAGAGGTAGCTTTTTTTTAACTTAAACTCCAAAAGCTAATAAAAATTTCGAAAAAGAATAAAAAATTGAATACGAAAAGCTATAAAAAGAGCATCACAATCAAAATGCACAATTTGTGTTTAAGGGTTTCAAAAAAAAAAAATCTAGGAAAATGTTTTCATACGTTACGAAGAAAAGTTTCCTAGTTTTTCTGACAATTTTGATGGGAGCCAAGAAAAGCTTTTCAACAAATATTTTAATAGATCTAGAAAAAAAAGAGAGACTCCAAGAAACAGAAGTGGATAAGATATTCGATATGTACCGCAACATTATTCTCGTTTTTCGAACAAAACTAGGAAATGAATATTTAATAAATGCCTATAAATGTAAGGATGATGCTTTTAAGAAGCACCGTTATGTAAGTTTGATATTCCATTTGATTGATTGATTGATCAATCCACTATTCTGATCCAGATAAATTGTCATTTTTTTTGGAGCACCAACAAATGTCTCATTGAATGGATCAATAAACGTGAACCGGAAAATTTGCGAAAAGATTCCATTCAATACATTACACGATGGTCAGCGTCAATCAACAAAACCTGCAAACAATCAACAATTAAACCTTTGCCATTAATCACATCAATTCCTTTTTTATTGGAACTACTTCGAGGTTTTGAACTTGTACACATTCTTGCCTTTTGTGCGAGTTTTTTCATTTTCATTGCCATAGTGATATGCTGCTGCTACTATCAATCGATTAAACAGAAGAATATCCAAGTTTTATCTACGACTCCAAGTTTATCCTCGTTTCCCACAGATTACTCGCGAGCTTCAAATCTTGGTTCAACGATGGCCGTCACCACTAGATCTATTAATTAAAATTTCAGTAAAATTTTTTATTAAAACACTTTTATAAAAAAAAGTTATGCTGAAAAAGCCTTTGTAAACTTATGAAGACCATGTCAATTGTAGGCTCATTGTCCTCACTTTTCAATGGCGCTCAAAAGGTTCCGCCAAAAAAGTTTTCAACTTTTTTTCTTGATCATTCTAATAGAACTGTTTGAAATTAGTGAAAAAAGTTTTTTTTTCGTTTTAACGAACCAACATAGGCGGGGTTTTTATAGTTTGTGAACTATAAAAAGATTGAAATATGTTTTGTTTTGTTTGTTTTGAGTTGCTTTCTCTCTATTTGTCTCAGAGAAAATGTTTCTCAGTAGAAAAGTTTTCCTCATTTTTCTGATAATTCTGAAATCAACCAACAGAGGCTGTGAGGCTATCGGTGTTGTCGAATCAGTCTTTTTGATTTACCAAAAGATTGTTCTGAGGCTTTTGGCTTGCCAAAACGACTTGAACCTTGCACTACAAGGTCAATATTGTAAAGACAAAGGTTTTAAAAAATTTTTCTTGGTCAGTTTTTTTTCAAAACTTTTCCCAAAACTTTTCTAATCACCATTTTGATAGACGGATTGCGAGTTCTATTGGTCAGTGAATGATTGCATTGAGAAATTGGCCAAAGGTAGTTGTCCCGAATCAAAATTCAAGGAGATTGAAACCATGATCAATGAGATAGAATCGGAAATAAAAATCAAAGAATTTAAATGTGATCAAGATCAGAAAGAAGAACCTACCACTAAAGCCCAAAAGAGAAGAAAACTCTATCTTCTTGTATATATTTTCTCTATCTACGCACTAGTGATAGTAGGCCTGATCGTGGCGATCTGGCTATATTTCTATTGGAGAAGCAAGTCAAGCATTGCTGAAGAATAAACTTGAGAAAAAAACAGAAAACTTATTGTAATGATGTAAAATGACCAGTGTATGAACATTAGAAAATAATATTTTCTTAGTTTTTTTTTTTAATAAACTAAATAAATTTAATAAGTCATACTTGTAAAGATAAATCATTTTAAAAAACAGAGCCCTGTAAGTTTTTATCCGATGGTTGTTGGTGGTGGTAATTGTTTTTATTATTTCTTAGTTTTACTAAAACGATTGTCGAAAGAAATTGATTCAAAATGACCGCGGTCTTGGAACAGCAAAACATCAAGCTAGTTTTATAATAAATTTATTAATTTTATTAAATTTTTTTATTGAATGTTTTATTGTTAATTTAATTATAATGACTTTTTCATTGATCGTGTTGAGAAAGTTTTTTTCGTTATCTATTTCTCCTTCTCTTGCGGAGTATTTTAGTGCAGAAAACGTAAACGATTCCAAAACAGATTACTCCCACTAGAATAGAGGCACAAGCGATCAAAAAGTTTAATAGTTGATCGCTTTGTGTTTTGCTTTGTTCCGAAATCGGTTTGGGTCGTTTTAGTTTGGAACTTTTGCAAGCCTTGCGTATTAAGCTTGACCAGCTAGTCAAAGAATTTTCGGCGTCAATTCGCAATTTTTCAGGCTCATTTTTAAACCAATTTCTAAGACATTTGTTTATATCCCAAAAAACTTGCAAGTTATCTAAGGTTTTAAGAAAGATTGTGATCAACAGAAATGGTCATCATTTAGAAACTTACATAGCCACTTTTTATGAAGGCTTCATCTTTACATCTATGACCAATCAACAAAAACTCAGGATGGGACTTTCGTTCAAAGGATTGAAGGATTCTATTGTACATATTGAAAATCAGTGCCAGACTATTTGAATTAATTCTGGTGGTTTGTTTCGAATACGAGAGAACCTGTTCTGACCAGCTAGTGTGGACATTCAAAATCAAAAAACAAAATACCAGTATAGGTTTTTTTGAAGAAATCATTTATTTTAAAGCTCGTAGCATACAAAAATTCAACACATTTCACCAAACTTAGAAAACGCTCATTTTATAGTTGAACAGACTTTTGTTTAGAAAAATTAACTTGATTAGAATAATTTCAAAACTATAAAAGTTTCATAAAATTTATTAAATTTTTTAGAAAAGTAATTCAATGATTTTGGAGACTGAGGAGTAAAAAAGCCCTAAAACAATTGGCTTGAGGCTACAAAACTAATCTCGCTGACTTGAAGAGCATTTTCTAGGGCCCTCTCTTCTTCACTACATCGGGAAAAAGATTTCTAAGAACCAACTGATTTTTTCTTTCTTTTTTTTTTTTAATAGAAATTTAAGATCAATGTGAAAAGTCAATTCAATCTCTTGTAGTGACAGTTAGTGAAGTTATTTTCGAAGAGTCTGTTGTCGTTTCCACATAGTTATTGTTCTCGATTGAATTTTTTTTCCTGAAAAAATAAAACTGAATAGCCAGGCCAAAACAGAGTATTGAGAATGCCGAAGCAAGAAACAAATTCAAAAAAGAGCTGATTCTTTGCCAATTTAAAACACCAGAAGGGGTGGAGGGAGGAGGGTTTCTATCACATTTTAGTGAGCTTGTTTTCAATTCCGATTCCATCTTTATGATAAGCTCTTTGATTTCAGTTTTAGTTTTCTCCGAACAATGACGACCCACTAAACTTTTAATGCAATCATTCGCAGTAAAATAAAAGATGCAATCCGTCTAGAGAAAGAATATATTTTTTTAAAAAATCATATTGAATATGGAAATCAAAAAAACCGAAGAAAATTTTTTAAAGCCTTCATCTTTACAATCTTGGCCCTGTAGGGCAAGATCCAATTCACTATTGCAAAACATAAGCCTTAAACCAATCTTTTCATAAATTGCGAATGTCGAGTCGAGAGAATTATCAACATTAGCCCAGCCTCTATTGGCCTTTAGCATTATCAAAAAAATCAAAAAAAAATTTTCTTTAAAAAACATTTTTGGAAAGAAAAACTTAATGAAAAGCTTGACAAAAAATTTGATTTTTTTTCATTCTTTTTATAGTTCCTAAATAATCAATGTTGATTTGTTCTATAGAAAAAAAACTAATTCTTTTGACCAATCAATTTCAAAAATTTTAGTTAGAAGAGTCCCCTATAAAAATGCTCAAACCAAAATTAATTCAGTAAAGATAAGAAAACTGTGACAAAGTGTGTTGGCTAAGCTTTTTTTTTCAAACAAACTACACGATAAATTGAAGAAATTTTTGTGCAAAACAAAATTGGCAATTAGAAATTGAATTTGCAAAAATCAATTTTCGTTATTTTAAAGTTTTATTGAATCAACTTGAGAAGAGAGTAGTAGGGGTCGAGAAAGAAACCCAAACATCCAAGTTATGATGAAAAATTATTAAATTTTTATTAAAATATTTTGCTTTTTTGTTGGAGAGCAAACTCTTTGGTTTTTTTGGTTGTTATTGTTGCAATGGAGATGGTGGTTCTTGTTTCTTCTTGACTTTTTGCTTGACTATTATTTGCTTGAATTATTGTTTCTACTTTATCTAGTTTCTTATCAAAGGTTTGCTGCTTCTTCACCATCTTCAACAGACTGGTGCGATTCGATGAGGGCTGTGGTGGTGGTAAGACGTTTATTTTGGGACTTCTTCTTCTTTTGACTATTTTGACTTTTTTCTTATTATCAAGGAATTTGATGAGAAGCAGCACTATGAAAACCACTATCACCAAACCCATACCACCCAACATAAAATTGATCAAATCTTTGTTATTTCCAATCATATTATTACTTATTGGCGGAGTGATGTTAACGTCATTTTCCGCTATCGTTGGAAAAAGGCAATAACTATTTCGGCTGAAGAACTCTTCATTGTTATGGAAGAATGGATAGATATATTCGTGGATCAGATATGTCTTGCAATGTTTTTTGATCAAATTCATCACACAGGCTTTCAATTCGTTATAGATAGTGCAAGTTGTTATATTGAAAATATTTTTCTAAAAAAAAAAAACTAAATTAAAGCTCCTTTCACACGCCCGTTACTCACAAAAAATGTAATCCTTATATTTGTGTACCTTATAGGTATTTGTTTCACAATCTTCCAATAATAGAGGTAAGAAATAGTGCCTATTTTCTTGATTGCAATGGAGCGAAGCAAAAAGCCGAATATACTTTTGAAACAAAGGCTGATTGTTAAGAGTAGCTAAAGGGTCTTTCATCAAAATGTCACGTTGAAGTTGAACTTTTTGAATGTCATCTCCCAATGATTGTTCGATCAGCAAATTGATCCCAATAACAGCCACCAAAATTCGTGAATAAGAAAACATTTTTTCTTGAATGCCAATTCATTTTATTGGTTACTTTTGTTTTATAGTTGCCAGTAGTATTATTGTAGAAAAGAATTCGAAACAAAAACAGCGAATTCCTAACTATAAATAAGAAATCACCATTAAACCATGTTTATTGAAATAAAACTGTGAGATGAATTCTCCAAAAAATTTACTCATAATGTTTGTGATTGGTTGTCTAGTGGCATTATCCTCCCATCAACAATCATCGGATGCCGATGAAACAAATAAAAATCTTGAGATAATTTACAAAATTCATCTTGAAATCGTTGTGTTTTTTTTACAAAATCAATTCAATTATTGCCAAAAAGCCGATATGGCTGGTCTGTTCATGGAATGTGAAACAAATGTAAAAAATTTAAACATTCAACCTGTAAGTTTTTTTTTATGATGCTTTGGAGCCACAAACTCTCCTTATACTCGAAAAGCTTATAATCGAGAAAATTTTCTAAAACTCTTGTTTTACTCCTTCCTCTCCAAAGATCAATAGTATGAATGTGACAAATTGCGTATTCTTTCAAAAGCTTTACGCATGCATGGAAAAGGTGATCAAATTGCATTGTACCCTTGATTTTCAACATCAAGCATTCGATAAAATCGGAAACATGGAGTCTGTTGTCAACAGAAGTTGTCAGTTTCCTTCGATGGGCGTTGATCTGAAGCCTCTAAAAACTTATCCGCTTATGATCCATCTACCATTAGTCAAACAAACATCTAAAAGCTTTTCCCTTTATTTTATCGGATTGTTTGTTTTGGTGTGTGGTGTTGTTGTGCTTGCCGTCCTACCTTACTATTATTTAAAATCAGTAAAAAATGTCGATTCAAAAGTATTGTCCACTCAATCGCTGGTCACTTCTGAGAAACAATCAAGTTTAATCAAAAGCAGGAAAGATGTTTCGAAAAAAAAGTCCGAGAATTGGAGCTAACCAAGAGGATAGTTCTAAGAAATGTGAGCTCGAAAGATAAATTTGTCCCTATAGTCGAGAGAAAAAGCAAAAATAACAAACTAATCAAAAGTTTCAATAAAATAGTTCGATTAAAAAAATAATTTTATCAATTTGAGCTACTATTTGTGTTTTTTAAAGACTATCTGCTGGCAAAGCACAACTCCAAAGGCAAAATTCTTGACTTGAGAAAACAGGCAAGTGTTTACCTTCAGCCTAGTGTTCTAGGATCAGATTTGCTATGTTGGTGGGCGTTTTCATTGTAATAGTTTTGCCCTGCAAATACTACAAATTAACAAAGTTTTCAATGGAAAATACACAAAAAAAAATTAGAAAAATATCGATAATTTGATAGAATTTTTTAAACTTTTCACTTTGAAAATTAGAAAGCATAAGACTTGTTGTTTTAATCAATCAAATCTAAGCGATCCTAAAAAAAAAATAACTTGACCATAAGGACCTTGTTGGTTTAATCTGAGTTTCAATTATTTAACATTAAAACTACGGCAGCTTTTTTTATATTTATATTGCCTAAAAAAATAATGGAAAAAAATTTATTTTTAAGAATTTTTAGAGCATTCAAATGACTGCCTCCGTAAATCTAGTGTTAAGAAAGATCTCTGGTTGAAGGAATTAGGATTTTTTATTCTAGGGAGAGAATGATGATTTGAGATCATTCTTCATCCTGTTTTTTTCATTTTTATAATAGTTTTTAGCTATGAGTGGATGGAATATAATGGTGAACAGAACTCCTAGGCCCGCGACAACCAAGACTCCAACCAAAATCACCAAATCAAACACCACGAACAAGAGGATCTCAGAGGTTTTTGAAAACCCGTCGTTCTTTTTGTTTTTACTGGTTGACCTTCCACCACCATCACCACCACTGATCAGATGGCTACAATTCTGAACGATAACTGTTTTGTTCTTGACGGCATTAAACACCGCTAACGGATACTTCTCGAGATCTTTTTCCTCGCAATTGGAACGAAGTAGACGAAGCCAACATTCATTCACCTTTTCGTAGATGGTACAAGTTTCTCGAGTTAGGTTTATTAATTTTGGCTAGAAAAAAATTTGAATCCGTTTTTAGAAATGGATTTTTCAAATCTTCAAAAAAAAAAAACAAACCGGTGTTTTGTTCGAGAAAATGATTGTCGAACGATTGTGAAACTTGTGAATCTGATAGAGACAGTTCCTCAGCTGTTCAATCAAATTTTTCTCTTTATTCGATTGGCAACGAACTTGAGCAAAAATCTGAATGAAATCATAGAAATCGACATATAGGCGGATGACGTTGTGGGGATCGGTCATAAAACTTTCCTTATAGTGTTCGAGTCTTTCTTCGAAAGTACTAGTTGATTGGCTAACACTCATCATCAAGAAAACAATGAGAAGAGAAAAGAAGAATTTCAAGATAAATAGTCCTATCATCGATTGATTCATTGATTTTTTTTTATGCGGTCTTCACATCAACTTCCCAAACGAATCAATCTCACAAAAACCAAAAAGGCGTTGCTTAAATACTCTCGGCCAATCAAATTAAATCAAATTGATGGAACAATCGAACAAAAGAAAAATTTTCGAACCAAGAAATCAGAGCACAGAGGCATGTCGATTGTTGCTGGGTTTTGATCATTTGACCAATGTGACACCATTAACTAACTTGTAAGAACAAGGGCGCTAAAAAGGGTTTTTCACAGAAAGTGTTACAGATTCAAGTCAATCGGTTTATTTAGATGAATTTGGTTTTTATTTTTTTGCCCACTTTGGCAGTTTGTTTGGGAGGGGACTGCAGTTTGAAAATATTTCTCGATTTTTTCGTTGCTGTCATAATGTTGGTATCCTTTTCATCATTCTCTTCCTCCTCCTCACTGCTGTTCTGTTTCTTTTTCTTGGTCATCTTTTGAATCAAAATAACGATCGAAATGATTAGGGCCAGGCCCAACAACAAGATGAATCCAAGAGATTTGAAAACTATTCTCATGAGATAGCTGGGCGTTGTGGTCATGATTGTCGGGAAAGTACAATTCATTGGTGGAATCCTTCTCAAACGTTTCGATTAATTTGAGAACGTATTTCTCTTTGGTTTCATCACAGTTTGGTTTGATCCATTCTTTGATGCATCGGTTTATTTGTAAGAATACGGCACAGCTTTGTCTATTGAAGTTATCGCTCTGTATTCGAACGATCAATCAATCAGTTGATAAAACAAACTTACAAAAATTTGCTGTTTATAATCGAATATTTCTTTCGCTGCTTCCTGACAGTTCTCCAATGCGGCGACACTTTTTTTCCCCTTCGGACAATGACTAGTGGAATAGATACGAAGATACAGATTAAGTTCGCTGTACTTTTTCAATGTTCTTGCCGTATCATTCAGAAAGTAATCACGACGCTTGTCCAAATCGGAGATTTCGTCACTACTCAAAGGCTGTAGAAATCTATTGAAAATTGTCATCACAATGAAAACCACCAAAATATAAATTCCTTTATTTTGTTTGAACATTTTTGTTTTGAGCTTTGCAAAAAAATGACGAAAAAATTTACTCGACTAATTTATTAAATATCGATTCTTCGATGTTATAATTCGATTTTGAACATCAAGCCTAATCTTCAAATTCTATTTGTTTTAAATAATCAAACTGTTTTGCTTATTTAAACGGAAAAAACAGCCACGGTCCAATGAGTTGATTCGAGAAAACATCGAACAGTTGAAACGATGAAAAACGACAATACGATTGTAGAGTTATCGTTCAATCAAACGATTACCACCACTTCATTCGATATTGCATCGATCAAGGAAGTTCCCGTAGAGTTTATTTTGTTACTATTCATTGCTCTGTTTTTGATTGGCTTGTTGATGATGGCTTTGCTAGGTCAGAGCAAAACGAAAAACACTCGAGGCACACCGGCCAATTTCACTTCAATGAGTATGTTTGTCGTTAAAACACCAAGATTTGAAACTAGATAGCAAATAATTCTTTGATTAATTAATAAATAATAAACTTTTTTTTTTGAAGCCCTTGCGCGGCGGCCGTACTCTGGAGAGATACCACGATTTTTTTTCTGGTTTAAACTGGGTTTTTATTTTTATTTCTACAAGAACCTTAAATTAGTCACAACAACGTACAGTATTGGCCACAAGATTGGTTCTCATTGTTATTGGATCGATCGCCACCATCGATGTTGCAACGCAGCAATTTTTATTCTCTTTGTCTTCGGGTTTTGGGAAGTGTTGATGAGTTTTCAAGTTTTAGTATGTTTCCCGTCTATTGAATTAACGTTCAAAGTCGAGGACGAGGATTGCGAGACCATTTGATTGGATGGCACTAAGAAAACATCGCTATAGGTTTTCCTTGATAGATTATCCTCATCACCATTCTGCTGCTGTTGATGCTTTTCATTGGATTTCCGTTTGAAATTTAGGTTCTTCAAGTTCAGTGATTGGATGATGTTGGTTGACTTCATACAATCATCATCATTCGTTCCTTTTATCAATTTTTTACCCAAAGATGATTGATTCGAAAATTGGTGACCAAACTTTTTTTGATGCAAAATCGGGAAACGAGACTCTTTCAACAATTTGTTAGTCGATTGATATTTGTTCAGATTTTTCAATAAACTTTTATTTAATAAATCTTTGGTTTCCTGGTCGTAATCCTCTTCATTATCGATTGCCAGCAGTTCTTTCTCCTGTTCCAAAGCGAATATCAATGATGAAGCCGAACTGGCTACCACTTGTGGTTGCGGCTGCAATAACCGTGGCTTAAATTTTGGTGTTCCAAATGGCTGTTGCAACGTTGTTGGCTTAGTTTCTTCTTGGTCGGCATCAGTTGCTGGTGGTGGTTTGGGTTTATTCTCGTTGTTATAATCTTGTTCCAAGCACGTGGTATTAGAATTATTTTTAAGACTTTTTTTATTCTCTAAATCTGTTTGGATTTCTTTTCTCAACATTGAATTGTTTGGTTGCAGTTTTGACGGTGGTTGTTGTATTTGGTTCAAAATCAAAATCTGATCTCTGCTATTCTCATTGCATTTCGGAGAATTCTTAGATGAAGCCAAGCTGTTCAATGTGATGGCGGTTCCAGTTCGCCGTAGCGAAGATCTCGAATGAATGTGGAAACTTTCATTGGTGTTGACACTGCACATCGATTCGTTGCGAGCCTGTGGGCTAATTATGTTCGATGACAGTTTCAACTTGGAATACGATACTTTCGGGATCGAATCGGGATTATTTTTGGTTGTTCTCGGATCATCGTTTCGATGATTCTGTGGTCTATTGAAGAACAGGGTTTTGAAAAACTTGGAAGTCTGTTTCTGTGGCTCATCATCATTGCAGTGGTTTTTGTTGTTGTTCAATGCTGTCGGTAGTTGATTAAAGTCCTGCATCATTCAGCAAAAGATCAAGACTCTAGAAACACTGGTCTTTCTTTTTGAATCAGGTTGGGCTGCCAGAGTTGGTTTCAATTTATACCCGAAAACAACCCGAATTTCGGGCATAGAACTTTTTTTAAAATTTTGAAAAAATAAATTTAATTTTTTGTTTCTACATTTTTAAATGGTGATTTGTTTGATGGTGAAAACTCCATCAGAAATCAGACCCGGTATAGCCGATGTTGATTCAAGTTCCGACAACTGATTTCGGTATCGATGGATTCGTTCGGCACGCTTTCGACGCTCATCGAACGGGTTGAATTTTATCTGCAAAACCAACAGAGCCATGGCCCGGTACCAGACAATATTGAAGAAAAACATCTGAAAACAATGGTAGAGATGCTCGTCGTGTTCAATGTTCAACGCGTACAGCATGGTGGACAGGTGTTTTGGTGGACACCGGTCAAACCCGTACAACAAAACCATGACAGTTTCATTGATGAAACGGAACACGGTGAAATTTGACAGAAGCCGAAAGAAATAATGCATCCTACTGACCGGATTCATGAAATTGGAGAACAACAGATTGAAGCCAAATACAAAAGTCAAGTAGATGATGATTTTCTTCAAACGATTATTGCACAGCAGACCAAAAGATGGGCCATCGAGTGAAGGATGGCAGAGCTCAACAACAACACCAGAAACATCCAGAGAAAAAACTTTGGTCGTACATCTTCATAAATGTCGACAATCAAAACGTACAGAGCCAATACGGCCATCAAGGGGACAAACTCGAAACAACATTTTATCAGATAAAAGATTCCAGTACTGTACCAGCCTGTTGAATAGGAAAAACATTACAATTTTAGTCGAACTGTTTTAGGACCACAAGAATACCGTACCGTTTTTGTTTTCATTGTAAAAGTACGGGAAATCTCGATGGAACAGAAAGGTCAACTGGAAAAACACGATCAACAAGACAAAATGATTGGATAAAAATATGTAACGATAGTTGTTCATCAAATCGATATCCTCATCGATTGTTTCAGCGAAAAGATTGCAGCTGTTCTGGAAATCTCCCTCCAAACTTAGGCAACCGTTGGTTGGGAATCTTCTGATCAAACAACAACACCGAAGTGTCAAGCCATAAACCAGAATGCTTAAAGTGAACAAAACTTGCTGTATCCAGAGATGATTCAGGAAATAGGCGCTATACCGGCAGGATAACAACCAAAGTGATCGGGCAGAAAATTTGGTTCGATTCTGTGGGATGCCATCCAATACCAGCGTAGTTTGTTCATTGAACTCTTGGCTCAACTCCGAAGAGGATCGTAGCTTTTCTTTGGTCATCGAGCACAGTTTTTGAACAATAACGCTTTGATAGTAGTTAAGGCAAGAAAATCGAATCAACTTTTCCATCAAAAGTAGAATCGTTGTTTTTTGAGATGCTGTTTCCTGTTCCAGATGACCAAGATGGTCTTCGATTTTTTTGAGCCTTCCCGAATAGATACAAACCCCGCCTTTGGCCAGAACATACAACTGATCGAACATCAACAAAACTTCGGTGTTGGGTTGATGGATACTGGTGATGATGGTGACCTGATGCCGGTGAGCAAACTCTCGCAAGCAGCCAATGACAATCTCAGCCGAGTTCGAATCCAATCCACTGGTTGGCTCATCAATACAAATCAGATTGGGCATCCGTAATGCGGTGAGCTCCAAAGCCAAAGCCAAGCGTTTCCTCTCGCCACCAGAACAGTTTTGCACCAAAGTTTCGGCTGTGTTCTCGATTTGAAGCTCTGATAACAGTTTAACGGCAATCGTTTCGTGATCAATTTCTTTCATTGTCTCCTCTTCTACGTTTTTCAACTTTGACGCATAAATTAGACTCTGTTTGGCGGTCAATCCGGGTAACAAATGACAGGAGACATCCTGGGTCAAGTAACACGTTCTTGTGGGTATGTGTTTACTTAGGTAGAACTCACTCGACGAGCAAAGTTTCTTCTTGAGACGGCCATTCAAAATTTTCAACAGTGTCGTCTTTCCCGAGCCCGATGTTCCCATCAGGGCATTGATACTGCCAAAACGAAACTGACCATTCAGGTTGTTCAATATTAATTCATCGAATCTTGTTGTTTGGCAATCGGATGATGACCGGACTTCAAAAATTGAATCATACCGGAAAGCGTATCTTCACTGAGGCCACAGTGAAGTGTTCCGTTCAGACAATTCAGCAAAGTGGTTTTTCCCGATCCACTGGGACCCATAAATCCATTCAACGTTCCCTCCTCCACCACGCCATTCAAACCGGGCAGAATGATTTTTCTGTTTTTCAATCCCGTTTTGTAGCATAGGTTTCTCCAAGCCAACGAAACTGGATTTGCTGATTGTACGCTTAACGTTGGTTGTTCAATGTTCTCGATGATTTTCAATGATCTTTTAATGTACGTAACGGTGTTCATCGTTTTCATCCAACCGTTGTCATTCAAAATCGAATTGAAACTTGAATTTTTCAATCATCATCATTATCATCATAATGTTTTTATAAATATTTTTTTTAGAGAAAATTACAAAATGAATTTTCTAATTTTCTTAAAAAAACTTGTTTTCCATCAAGAAGATGAATTGTCTTTCTCAAAGAGCTCGTGTACCCTTCTTCAACATAACAATATATGATGATGTGAAACACACCTTGAAACAGGTATTTTATTTTATTTATAAATTATTATTTTATTATAAAAAAAAAACGTTCTTTTCAATCCGAAGCAAAACTTAGAATACTACTACTGTTGTTGTTTTGGAATGATTTCAAACTTTTCCGATAGACAAGAAGAAATAGTAGACTGATGAAACAGAAAACACCCGAAATGATGAGAATCATCTTCACCAATGAGCTTTGGGAATTTAGATCGATGCTTTCGAATTGACGCCAATCGTCTTGTTTGGTATAGAAATTTGACGCCGACGAGAGCCATTCATTTTTTATTGGAAATTTTGGAACATGAATGGAGATCCAATTCTGGAAATAGGCTCTGGTATCGGTGAATTGAGAGGGTTCGCAAGAGAAATCGGCTGGACATGGTTTGCCAAGCGATAAAACTCCTACCTGATAGTATTGTTGCTGCTGTTGCTGCTGATCGGCCAAAGGGGTTTTTAATGGACAAACCAATGGGCCACCAGAGTCGCCACTGGCCATACCGGTTCCAGTTCCACCAGCACAGATCATCGAATTTGAATTGAAATTTTTATACCATCGTTCCATGGTTTCTGGATTGAGACAATCCGGTATGATACGCAACGAGGTTACATAGAGAAATCCTTGATTTGACGATTGAATTTGGCTTTGGGTTCGGCCCATGCCAAGACTCTTACAATGCTCGGTATCGATTGGTTCTTGTTTAGATTTTGAAACTTCAATCGGACCAATCAGATGATTGAAACGCATTCGACGATACAATCTCAGCAAGGCAATATCATCAACAGCCTGTTGAACTTCACTACTAAAGTTCTGGTGTACAATGTACTAGGAGAGAGAGAGAGAGAGAGAGAGAGAGACAGAGAGAGAGAGAGAGAGATTCTTGTTGACCTCAGGTCAAAACTTTTTCGAGCAAAAAAACTAACCTCTTTGATTTGGAACATGTATTCGCGAGATGGATTCAACCAGGTGACATGACCAACATAGACAAAATCATCAATGATTTGAGAATCTCTAAAAGTTTTTTTTTTTTTTTGAGAAACTTTAGAAAAATTCTTTTTCAAAACTTACACACAATGCGCAGCGGTGAGAATGGTATCCTCGGCTATGATCGACCCTCCACAATATGGAGCCATGGTTTTTCGATCAATGATGACGGCCATGAATCTAAACGTTCCTGTT
>JAVLUE010000121.1:0-20001 GCA_034190945.1 Octodonta nipae
TTCAGCCGCCACACCTCTAGCCGGAGCCCCCCGCAGTCCGCTATAGTCCAAGAACGCGGCTCCCACGTTCGCGGAACTAATGACACCCTCAATTGAATTTCACCGCCGGCTAATGTCAAAACGGCCTTAAATATGATGAAAACACCCCTAAATATGACATTTACACTCCAAAATGGCACTAATTACGCCGTTTCTCGCTTCTAAACTTCAAAATCAGGCTCGCTCACATGGCGATTTCAAGGTCATCGGGGTAAATTTTCGATAAAATTAACCTTAGAATCTCTTATGGGAAATTACATGAATTTGTGGTCGATTTTGTTCCTGAACATACATAGCCTATATACTTAAATCCTTGTCTGAGTTTTTGCAGTCATTACAGTCAACACATAATGAAGATATCTGATACCTACTGGTAGAACGTATATACTATGAACCTGTATATATATACTGAATTGATTAGCCGATACTTCGTGGAAAATCGTTACAATTAACTAATATTAATAACATCCTTAATTTTCACAATTTTACCTTTTTAAACATTATTCAAAGCTTTTGGATATAATTGATGTATATCTGTCAAGAACTAAGGTAACTAAAGTTCTGTTACAAATCCACCCACTTTTGAAATTACTGGTCTATGTTTTTAGTAATTTCTTTAAAAGTTCCAACGTTAGAACTCCTTAGGTGCCTCCCAGTGGGTGAACAAAATCGACAAGATCATAGCAGTTCTAAATAAAAGTTAGGACAGGTAATCACTGAGTCAAGAATACCAGGTGCAACTGAGTGGAAAAACACAACAATCTGGTGAAAGTCTACAACAATTCGAAGCTTGGCCAGACCTACCAGAGAACGTTAAACACCAATTTGCTACATAAAGTTTAATAAATGGTTATAGAAATGTGGACTATCAACGAAATCTAAGACCTAGTGGTCAAAGGAAGAATAATTAGGTTCTGCGACGTGCTTCAGAAGTGGAGTCTATAGTGAGTAGGGTCAAAATCAAAAGTACAAACAGTTTCCGTAGGTCAAGAAGAGAGGCTGCCAGATAGTTCACCAGCCAGCCAGAGTTGGCCATCTCAACTATAACACTACCAGAAACAGTCAGTCAGTATCAGAGGGTGAGAACTGACTAATCCTCCGCCAGTTTGGAGGGCAATATCCAACCGTGTGCAGGTGAATAAAGGCTGGGAAAGTTATGATAGTAGACAAACCACGTCTCAACCTGAATTCCAAAAAATAAGATACCCGCGGTCCTGTCTGATGAATAAGTCTCTAGTTAAAATTCGGCCACGATATTAGTGGGTAAATTACTTCATAGACCGGTGCCGGAAGCGTCATACCAAAGTCAGACAGCAACAATACAATAATTGCTATTGATGTCGGTGGTTCACTCCACGAGTCTGAGAGGGATAACAAGTGCATCCTCGTCGCCATGGACTATTTTAGTAAATGGACTGAGACATATCCACATATCCAATCTGGAGGCAAGCTCTCAAGGGTGCTGGGGAAAAGCTATTCAGCAGGTTTGGTGTACCGTTTGAGTGGTATTCGAATCAAGGGCGGAACTTTAAATCCAACGTATTGCATCCAAAATAGGAGGGGATGGTGGAAAGTTTAAACAGAATCTTGGAGCAGCATCTGTTTGAACGAGCATAATACCCTATTCCTGTTAGCCATTTGCTCAGCCGTTCACAACAGCACACGTCTGATGCAGCCCGAGAATTATTTGGAGAGGAGCTGAGAATACAAGGTAATTTGGCCTTTGGCACACTAGAAGAACCGTCCCATGAAGTTAACTATTATGCTGACCAACCCCGCTAGAGTATGCTGGACACCCAGGAAGTGAAAACAAGCGATCAGACCAAGACGCGTTACTATCTCAACGCAAATTCAGTCGGTTTCCAAGAGAGAGATAAGGTCTGGGTATACACCCTTCAGAGTAGTAAAGGCAAGTCCCTCACACCAGCCTGAGTTTAGAGGATCCGAGAGTTAAGATGAAAGTGGTTCGTTTGGATCCATTGTATCCCTGTTATTGAGAGGGTGATTCCGATCGGGACGATCAGAATTAAATACCGTGTTATAACATTATATTTTAGATGCCAAAATAGGAACCCTTCTAGAAATGAATCATCATGAATAAATACTAATTTTGCGAATAAATACATTGTTAGTAAAAAAACAATTCTGTGAACGATTAAAGTAAAAATAAATTCTGGAATCCTCTATCCTAATCGAGAGAAAAGAAATTATGTAAGTTATAATAGTATAAAAAGGCAGACGTGTGGCAAGGTAAAGGTTCAGTAGACAGCAACAACGTAGTGAAACATCTGATCGAGTACATCGACAGCTGAATTAAATAATTTTGTAGAGATTTATTCCGGTGAGAATAAAGACGTTTATATTTGGTGTAAAAGTTTGTTTAGAACCTACAGAAAATTAATAATATATTATAAAACGCAGATAATAGACAAGTAGACCACGAAAAAATATTTTGGTAAAATTCATCGTTTAGTTGAAAATATTTTGTTTTTGTACAAAACGTTCCATTATTGTTTCAATTGGTAATTGAAAACGTTGATATAAAAGTAGTTTTACTACAGGAAGCGTTTTGGGGAAAAAACGTTAAGGCAAAAGTCCACTATGTAGAATTTGCTAATATGAGGGCTGCCTTTTATATTTCGGGATTGGACAACCCTAGTGTTGCAATCTGACAACTGACTATCGTAAAGTTTGACATTTTTGGGGTAATACGTACTCAGAATGTTTTGACATACGAGCACTATGTGTTGTTTACAGTAACTTAAAGGATTCATCTCGGCCAAAAAATGGAATTAAATCGTCAACATTTTTGTGCAACTATTTTTTACAACTTTCGACGTGAATTAAGTCAGCAAGAGTGCATGGATAAACTTAATTTAATTTTTGGCGATGAAACTCTATCAAGGACCACTGTTTATCGATGGTATGGTGAATTCAATTGAGGTCGTAGTTCCCTCCAAGACGAATTTCGTGAAGGTCGTCCAAAAACAGTTGTTGTTCCGGAAACCATTAATGCTGTGCGCAAACTGATATTGCAAGATCGGCATGTGACCTACCGCCGAAGACGGATCACTCTTCACCACGACAATGCGAGCTCTCACACATCGGCTCAAACAACTGCATTTTTGACCACTCAAAACATCGATTTGATGAGTCATCCGCCGTATAGTCGTGACTTGTCACCAAATGACTTCTTTTTATTCCCTTACGTAAAAAACAACCTGAGAGGTCAACGTTTTTCGACACCTGAAGAAGCGGTTGCTGCGTTCAGAATGCATGTTTTGGAGATACCTCAATCAGAGTGGAAAAAGTGCTTCGACAATTGGTCAAACGCCTGCAAGAGTGTATAGATCTTCATGGGGAATATTTTGAAAAACAATAAAGCGATTTTCGATGATTAATATTTGTTTTTGTTCTCTAATCCCGAAATATAAAAGGCAGCCCTCGTGAAGGTATTTTTGTATTTTATGTGAGAAATGTTTTTTATTTTATAGTTGAGAAATAGAATTTCCACAATTCTCTTGAACATAATTTGCCGCAATAGAGTATCCTGAGAACTTATTATTCCATTAAAATATTTGACTCTTAAAAGTATAATTTCAAAGCACTAGTCGAAGCAAAATGTTTCTTAATTATACCGGTCGACAAACGAGCTTACGTTTTGAAATTATCCCATTGTCGGGGAATTGAACCGCATTATTAATGAACCCAACATTATGGTGCACTTATTTATATTTTTTCCGAGAGTATCAAGGTCGTTCGTTCATCGTGCTCGCCTTTGTGAAGATAATCAAATATCTTGCCAACTGAACCAATTTACTATTCAATCTTCTTAGAGCCGATTAAAAATCCTTAACGAACTCAATTATCTACTTCATGAATTACACTTCTCGTTTTCCGAGAATTTTTCCATCTAATTTTCTTCGACATAGTTCGTTCGACAGCTAGCGATTTAACTTGCAGAATGCTGTTTGCTTTCACAACTATTTAAATCATTCTTAGAATTTGTTCAGGATTTAAGAAAAGTGATAAGTGTTCTTTGAAAAGTGTGTTATTTTAGCTCTTAAAAAACATAACCCAGGTCATTTGATAAAATAATTAATAATAATAGAACAAAACCAACACCATACGTGTTCAAATGATAAAACATGATTAATTGGCAATTCTTCTTCATCTGTGTTGAGTTGATCCTCAAAGGAAGAATATTGCATGGAGCTTCGATTCATGTTGTGCAGCGACAAGTACTTTAATTATATACACATACCAATTAATTAATATTCCAGTTAAATCACTTCTTGACTATTTTTCATTTCCGGGCACATTTATAATTATAACTGAAAATGTATTAAAAGAATATATTTTATTAAACACTAAGTTTAACGCCCTAACACTACCCTTACTTTGTGTTCATAGCTTTTTTGGGAGCAACATCACCCTTGAGAAAAACTCTGTATATTTAAAAATTTCCGCCGATTCAGGTTGTAAAATAGCACCCCGTTTTCAATGAGAATTAAAACAAACTAGCGGTCGCCCAGTGGTCGAAATTCGACCAATTGTGTCAATATCTCTGGCAGGTTAAATAACCTGAAAATTGTATCTTGACATTCTATCCTAGGACTTTAGGGAGAACAGCAATTACAGGGAAAGGATCCAGATTAGGAACCTCTGTGTGATAGTTTCCTCGAAAATCCTAGATGTCGGTCTTACATCTCGCTTCTACAAATAAGTAAAGAAATTCAAGTTTTTTTCAAATATAATTCATAAAACATTATTTGTGTTCAAATTCGTAATTCCAAATTTAATATGACAACAACGCAACCGCTAATGGGCTACATATTTATTTTTTCTAACCTGTCTGTATAGCTATAATTGCACTCAATTCTCAAACATTTATTAAAATCCTCATTATAATAATTCCATCTCATTATATATTTCCACCACCCTGTATATGCAACTGCTCATGGACCACGCATAATATTTTTTAACATTTTTGAACCACCCGGTAAACCATTCTGTATATGCCACTGCCTATGAGCCACGGTATTTACTCTTTTTGTTTATGAAATTTTTAACTATCTTCTGTAACTATAATTCTACTCTGACCTATATTTCAATCATCATATATATGGAACTCTTTGTGGGCTACTCTATAAATCATTTCCGTTTCTAACATTTTTTATCATCATCCTGTATATCTATAATTCCTCTCACCCTATATTTCATCTTCCCTATATATACAACTGCTTATGGTTTACAAAATGTTGCATTTCCATTTCCGCCACCCTATATATGCATCTCTGTATAATACTCTTTGCACCACCCTGTATAACCGTAATTCTACTACACCTTCTATTCCAAGAACCCTCTAAATTCAACCGCTAATGGGCTTCCCTATATAATTATTTTATTAGTTATAATTGCACTCTACTCTGTATTTTAAACACCCTATATATACAACTGCTTATGTGCCACCCACGAAAAAAATTATTTTGAACATATCTGAAATCGCCCTGTATAATTATAATATACAAGAATACTTTACCACTAAACAATAACAACTCTTGCATGCCACTTCCAGTAGTACATGCTCTAAGTATAAACAGCATTGGTCCCTCTATATATAATTACTCAATGTTTTGAGTCTGGCGGTGGCGGAACGCGGCACATTCGGTTGTTTGGCGTTGACATTATGACGTAAATAATGAATTTTTATTATATTTTATTTAATGAATGAACCATTATTATAAATTAATATTAGCATTCTGCACTGAAGGTCGTCAGTAGCTACGAAACAAAATAAAAATGAAGAAAATCGGTTGAGACACAGAGGAGAAAATGGTACCTAATCATTTTGTCTTAGCCTATTTATATATAGATACTAAGACAAAGTTAAAATTTTTACAAGGCAAATGACAATGTACAATGTGAAATTATCTTGTCTCTGGCTATTAATCGACTAAGTGAGTTTGTGGCAGAGGGCTTTGAAAATAAGCATAATACATATGGTACATTCCTGGTCTTAACGAAGGCATTCGATTGTATAAGTTTTGAAATCCTTTACAAAAAGCTATCACACTACAACTTTGATTCGAAGTATGTTATTTTTGAGAATCAGCAGTCCACGAATCGCAGGATTCAGCATGGCGTACCTCAGGGCCCTGTGTTGGGTCCTCCGTTATTCTTCATATACATAAATGACTTGCCAAACTTTAACAATCTATTGAATCTGCTGATAATCCTGTTTGCTGATGATACCACAACATTGCTGCGCTATCAACCTTCAGAACCAATATTGCAGTGTACTCAAATCAAACTGCGTGAAATAGAGAATTGGTATTTAGTCTCAACATTAGTAAGACCCAGAACATTTATTTTACATTGCAATCTTCACCATCGACCCTAGAAAGTGATGCATCAGTGAAGTTCTTAGGAGTCTACCTTGATCCTGGGTTGACCTGGGAAGCCCAAATTAATTTTCTTAGCTCCAAATTATGTAAAATAACTTTCCCTATCAGGAGTCTGTCAAAAAATGTGCCCCTAGGCACATTTCTGACAGGGTATCATGGATACTTTAGCTCTAATATGTCCTACGTGATTTTAAACTGGGGCTATTCTCCGTGCTCTGCTCAAATTTTTAAGTTAAAACGCCGTTGTATTAGAATTATTGCAGGCGAGTGTTGTAGAGATAGCTTTGTGGGGCTAAAACTACCTACCCTACCTTGCACTTTTATCCTGCAGGGTCTTGTCAATATGAAACAGAACCAAAACAGCTACAGAACACACAAACGATATTTAGTCCAATTCAACCAGGAAAGAAGGAGAATTGCTACCACATATTGCAACGAACGACAATGGGTACCGACTATTATGGCATATATATATATATATATATATATATATATATATATATATATATATATATGTATATAACCGCAAATATGTGCTAATAATTCTTTTTTTTTTTGTAGGGAAAGTGAGTTATACTAGCTCAAATCCGCTTCACCATTACTTAGATAATTAAAAATAAAACAATATAAATGTTTATAATTTCTTAAAAACTTTCTTATTCACTAAAAAGGGAGTTCTTCTATTTCCCAATCTATGATCAAAAACGCAAAAACAGGTACTGTACTCCCGGCAGTTTTTACAAAATAACAGTTAACCATTTTTTTGCCTTTTTGGCATTGGAAAGTAAAAATACTTATCTAAACACCCCTCATATGATTTTTTCAAAATTTGGTTATAAAGATATATAAGTACTGAAATCATTTGGCCATCCAACAGCGGTAGTAGTGGACTAGTCTATTCGAAATTGTTGAGTTGTGGTACCGGTGAAAAATGTCAGCTCTATGATATTAGCACCAATAATAATCTTGTAATAATATTGCTTTTCAAGAGATTTCAAAAAAGGAGGAGGTTCTCAATGGCGAATGTGGCAGTATTAAAAAATGAAAATCAGTAGCCCTATTCGAAATCTAGAATAAAATTAATTACAAATAGTTGGAATTTCATCAAAATGTACGTTGATTAACCGGTTTCAAGAGATAGATATTCTCAATTTCTCTGAATATATAGTGTGCACTTAAAGTGGGATCATATGGAAAACTTTCTTATTAATAATATTTATAATAAAAGTTATTCTTCGTCAAAAAATCAGCATGGTCTGAAACCTAAAATGAAACCATTACATGCCACTTTTAACAATAATTGTATACGGGGTATGTTAAAACTATGAACTTTCCTTAATAATGAAGTACCTACCTACCACTACTTTCGGCAATATCTAACACCAAACAAAATAATTTAAATCATAGTAAAAAACGTGGGGTGTAATTTAACATATCTTCATATTAAACCTATTTGTATAAATAGCTACAAATCAAATAATTGTAACATTTATTATCAAGCACATCACGCTTTTTTACTATGACTTGAATTAATTTGTTAATAATTTAATATTTACTTTAATCTTATTCCAAATTAATTAATCAGAATTGACTAGTGGACAAATTTTTCATATTCAAAAATTACTTTGTACTTTCTAGTTTTATTAAAGCGTGTATTTTTTAGTTTTTTAAACTATACTTTATTTACAATTTTTCTCAAAATTTGTTGATTCAAAATTATTTTCGGAATTTTTTTAATTTTTATTTTTTTTTTATTTTCAAATAAAACGTAAAAACGGTCCATTGTAATGCGTTTGTCTTAATAATTCAAATATTAACCTCCAAACTAGTCTAGATAGTTTCTTTTTATTCTGATGATCCCAGCCAGGATATTATAACAAAGTTATGTAATAATTGTATCGTCATCGACCCTTGACACGTGTGCAAATTTTTAAGTTAATCATACTTCTTTAAGTGTGAAAATTACGTTGAAACTTTCCGTTACATAGATAGGTACATTCAAACATACATCCACAAGTTTACGTTATTATTTCGTGCCAATACATATCGGTATCGTTATATAAGATTGTACCAAAAATATTACATACAGCAATTGTATAGGCATACATAAATCGGTTGAAATATAACCTGTTGTAGAATTATCATTATACAAGATGGTTCAAAATATGTTAGATACTAAATGTTTTATTGGGCCGCCCATAAGTGGTTACATACACAGGAGGGGTTAAAACATAGAATGTGGTGGAGAGAAGTTATAGTTATACGGTAGCAAAAATAATTATATTGGGTAACCCAGAAGCAGTTGATTACATATGATAGTTGAAAGATATGACAGAGTATAATAATTGTTATACAAGGTGGTTAAAAAAATGTTAAAAGAATGGTATACCTGTAGATAGTAGATTTACAAGATGATTGGAATATACGATAGTGTGGAATTATAGTTAAACAGGGCGGTGCAAAAACTGTTACGTTGGGTGGCCATTGACAGATGTATATTACGTGTGGTTGACATATATACTGGAGTAGAGTTATACAGCGTGATTTATGTTAAAACAAAAATGCTATATTTGGTAACCCATAAGTTGTTGCATATGTATGATGGTCTGCAATATAGGGCGAAGAAAAATTGTATTTAAACAGGGTATCAAAAATATATTAGAAAAACAAATAATTTATTTGGTTGCCCACAAGGTGTTGCATGTATATGATGGTTGAAATATAGGGTGGAATACAATTATTGATACAGAAGGTAGTCTATTGTGTGGCCCATAAGCAGTCGCATATACAGGATGGTTGGAATATAAAGTATCATAGTTATACAAGATTGTTGAAAAAATAAAAAAATATATTATAATGGGTGGTTCATAAACATATACAGAGTGGATGTAATTTATCATACTTCCGGTGCCATCTCCCTAGGAGGTGGAATGGCGAAGGCTTCTCGATCTTCAGCCGTTCTTAGTTCTTCAAAATTCAGTCCCGTCCAGTTTATGTTTCGGAGCCACGACAATCTTTTTCTTCCAATAACGTTTTCCCTCAATCTTGATTATGATTGGAGGATTGATTGAGTGATTAATTGAAGGATTCTCTCTCTTTGTTCATTTCGTACCTTCATTTGATACGTGGGCTGTAAAGGAAAATTTCTTCTGTTTCCACATCTCAGCTTCCAGTTTATTCAAGGAGGTGATTTTTAATGTCCGACACCATACAGTATGGACCACACGTAGCATTTAGATATACAGCGCAGATCTTTATCCAAGTCCTGATTGACTTTGAGTGCCTCGGGCCTGTTCTATCCTGGCCTTTATTTCAACTTCAGTTAGTTTTGCTGGAAGGTATTTATCATAAAGTGGAATTATATAGAGAGTTTCCAGATATTAATTAATTGATTCAGCTTAATTTGTTTATAGCAGATTTCCGAAAATATAAAGTGAAGTTCAACCCAGATACTTAATATTTAAAATATAAACATACTTCAAGTCTTCAGATAAAGATTTGCGTTGTCTAAAACCTAAAATAAATTCGTTACATGTCACTTTTTTCAATTATGTACGTTGTTAGTCACGAAATATGAATTTTGGCAAATAGTAAAGTACACTTATTATTATTAGTTAATTATAATTGAAAATGCATCAATCTATGCAATCACATCACTAAAAAGTAAAAAATTAATGGGTTCTTTAAAAAACCGACTTCAAAGGTATATTAACAATAGTGAACACTAAAAAGTAATAAAACATTTAAAAATATATATAACCGACTTCTACCTATAACTAAAAAGCTAAAAATAATTATAACAAAATACAACTCTAGCAAATAAATAACAAATTCAATGTTGTTAGGTACCTACCCAGGAAGGTAAAAAATGTAAACATTAAAAGGTGCTCATTCTGTACAAATTAATTACCTACCAATCTAGTATATTTTTGAAGCCAGTGCCAAGTAAATCTAAAATCCTTCATTGCATACTTACCTACTAATTCATCAAACTTGATTGTTGCTTGACACCGACTTCAAAAATATACTAGATTGGTAGGTAATTAATTTGTAACAGAATGAGCACCTTTTAATATTTACATTTTTTACTTCCTGGGTAGGTACCTAACAACATTGAATTTGTTATTTATTTGCTAGAGTTGTATTTTGTTATAATTATTTTTAGCTTTTTAGTTATAGGTAGAAGTCGGTTATATTTTTTTAAAAATGTTTTATTTTCAACTTTTTAGTTTTTTTGTAACTCAGGTAGTTTTCATTCTTTATTTTTTATTTTGTATGTATCACCTTAATAGACAGAACCAGGTAACATCGAAAGCCTCAACATTGCACAATGATACTTTCTCATTTAAATTGACAAGTAAATCTTTACGAACAAAATGTACTAGTACGCGTTGACTTAATAAGCCCAAAATATATTTATGCCTTATGGACTACGCCATGTAACCTTTTTTTAACTTTTTTTGACAACCCTTTATAACTATAGATAATTCCACTCCAACCTATGTACCAACCATCCTGTACATACGACTGCCCACGGACAAGCATAAATTTGTTATCTGCCTTCTGTAAACTATAGGACGGAGTAGAATCCATCCCATATTTACAGAGTCAAATCCGTCCTATATTTCAACCATAGTATATAACTCCTTGTGGGCTACCCCATAAATTATTTCATTATTAACATTTTATAGTATCGCCCTGTGTAATATTAATTTCTCCACACTTTATGCAACTTCTTATGGGCTCTAAAAGAAATAATTTTTTAATCACACTGTATAAATAATGCAACTCCAGCATATATTTCAACCATCCTGTATATGATTTGCTTATGTCCACATCATATAACAGTTTTTTAATCGCCCTATATAATTTTAATTTCATATTTTTTCCAACATTTTTATACCACCAAACGTCTAGTCCAACCTATACTCCAACCATCCTGTATATACGGTTGCCTACGGACCACTATCATTTTGTCAGTCCTATATTTCAATCTTCATATAAATGCAACTCCTACCACTTTACTTTGTGATTTTGTTTGCTATAACTAAACACCCTGTCTATAAACGCATCAAATAGCAGTTTAAAGTTTGACATGTGTTGTCACTGAATTTTCTATTAGGCCGGGAGAATGTGGCAACCAAAAGCACCGTCTTCGAAAAATGGAAAAATTTGCATTTTAATAGGTATTTGCCTGGTATACAAAAAAAACGAGCTTGGTACTCATTAATTTAAGGAACCGAAAATACTATGCTTTACTACCTATATGCTTGGGATGTACATAGAAAATTTTCAAATTCGCAATTAAAACTTCCAGTGCCTAAAATTACCGCCCTATTACGTTGGAATTAAAATATTTATGAGGAAATGTCCGTTATGTCATTTCGATGAAATTTACAAAAAAAAATATTCGCGACGAATTGATAACCACCTCCTTTTTGGAAGTCGGTTAAAAAATAATTCAACTCGATATCTTGAACGAACAATATTATATGTTCTACAAAACTGTGTGCTGGTGCCAAAAATGAAAAATATATGTTTACCGTGGTGTATAGCTTTATTAATTAATAACAAAATTGTTTAATTTATAAAGCTGCTTATAATCCTATATATGCAATAAACAAAAATCTATCATTAATGGGTACATTTTTGAATATATTCCTTAATATATTTTAAACAAATTATTTTAAAATTATCAAAAATATATAATTATATATAAATATCCTATAAACTTTGAGTAAGGCACTATATGCCCTTTTTCCCGAAATTTAAGATTTAATAATTTCAGAGATAAGAATGGTCTATTTTGTAAATCCCCCCTACCCCCCTAAAGGACCACTGCCCCTAAAATAATCTGAATTCTTTCGTTTATGCTGTGTACATCTTATAGTATCACCAAGTAGTGTATTCGTACCAAATTTTAACATTTCCGTCAAGTAGAACAAAATAGATTGTGACAGACAGACAGAAGAATGTATGTATTCGTAAAAAAGAAATCGTTTGTGAAGATAATTAAAATTTATTGGTTAACCCTCAAATGTGTACAAAAGAATGCTGATATCAATTTCCTCCATAAAGCATAATTGTTGTCATCTATTGTCGATGTAAAATTAATTCTCCTCATCGTACTTATCAATCTGAATAGACGGTGTAATTCCACAATTGAAATTTGCTGCATAAACTGTGAATCATGCAATAGCGCGCGAGATTCATGAAAATTTCTCCATTAAACCGTAACGAGACTTCATAAATCTTGTTCCTTTGTTTTGCTGGAAAATATCTTTGAAATAACGCTCATACCAACACCGTACTTCATCTGATTGGTAACGGTTTCGATGGCTTTTATACTGCATTCACCATAAAACATCGACTTGAAATTAATTTACAAAAGAATCTGATTTACTTTCAACAGATTTCAAGCCTATTTGATACACGAGTGACTTTGACTTTTTACAATCGACACATAATAGTAGATGTATAATGAATATATTAATATTTTATATAAGATATTTTTAAAATTTTAATTATTTTACTTTCCACTTGTTATTGAATATAACACAGCATGCCTTCTTTGTATTATATCTACCTACTAGTTTCAATGAAACAATACTTTTGAACGGTATGACAATACCTACTTTGTCACAGTTATAAAAAATATTTTTTTAACTACGCTGATTTTCCCTGTTTGTTGCCTCTTTTTCAGTTTCTATTGTTATTAATAAGACACTAGTAATAAAACATTTATTACCCAACAGTATAACATTTACCAAGTAATTAATTCATAGGCGCAAAGTATATAACTATTACACACATAAAACTAAAACTGAAGTAACATCTAATTATATCTAATTATAATCAACAGAGTAAATATCAAAATGAAAATACAGTTGACAAATATTTTATAAGGCATGGGACAGCTAGGTGCTTAAGAGTAGCACTCTTGCAAAAGCTTAAACAACACACTAGGGGACAGCAATCCCAATTTGAGACAAAGTCAGAACAATCCATTGAATCCATACATCAGTATAAGTTGCCCCATGCGACTTTTTAAGGACATCAAGAGCAAAAGTTCATCGTTACATCACACTGTTTATATATTAAAAAATTCAATATCTGAAATATATTCGTACTGTTGTACCATATTCAAACTTAGTTCTTAGTTATCAAAATTGCAGCATTTAAAAATTTCTCTCTGTTACCCACAATGAAACTATATTGTCTAAATGCAATATTGATTTTGAAGTTAATGTACTGGAATGAGAGTTTAAGAACTGAACTGAATATATAAATTTTGAGACTAAATGTTAAAACCTGGCATTTGGATATATTTAAAAAGAGTGTATTATTTCAACACCAATCTTGCAACAAGTTGATTTCTTCTTTTAAAGAGTCACCGTTTTACCCATTTGAAACAGTAGTTTATAAGTAGAAATCATTAACCTATCAAACTTTAAGATATTGCATAGGTCATTGATAGATAATAGGTGTAATGTCTTCGGTGGCAGATTACATATAATATCCAACAAAATGTATGAATTAGGTGTTGCGGTTTTAGTTCAATGCTGGTTCAATGCAAGTATGTAATTGGCGAAGGACCTTTAGCGGAACAATCAATAAAACACGTGCCGTCGCGTAAATGCATCACAAATAAAAGTTAATAACTGACCTTTCACGTCGAAGCTCTGCAGGTGGTGTTTTCTTGGTTCTTCTTTCTTCAGAGGCTAGCCCCGCAGCAGCAGGAACTGCTTTTAGAGCTTCGTCTTGACAACACGTTACACAAAAAATAGCGACGTCATTGATTGAGCAAACAAAAATGCGGGTTTAACAACAACCGGACCGGAACTATAACTCGCGAAATCGTAACACAATAACAACAATGAAAGCGGCAGTTGTACGACCGGAATATAACTCGCGAAATCGTAACACAAAAACTGTCTTTATTTTAAACGTAAAAAACACTTGAAAATAGCATTAGCGAGACGGAAGGTTTTGGAAAAGGTGCAGAAGTTTAAAAATCAATGAAGTAATTCAATCAAATTTAAACAATATACTAAACAAATTGCGTTCTTTGAGGACCTCGACTTGTGACTGTAAATGGATCTGAATCGAACCCGTTTAATGGGCGTATTGAGATCTTCCATTTAAATACGTTTATACGAGTTTAAATAGCTTTTTTTAACCAGACGCCTCTGATGAATTTGTGCTCCACTACCTAAATTTTCACAAAGATGTTGACAAACAGTTGTCAGGTCACTAATTGCTGAATGTAATTTTCTATGAATCTACTTTTGTGTATTGATATCTTTGTTCTGCAGATTGATATTTACGGTAGATAAAACTCTCCAATATTTTAGAAAAAATATTTAGTATAGAAATTGATTATTAATAACAACTGGATCCCCTAACTCATATACTGGACAGATCAGTAGTTATAATTATTGATTGCTTTTACGAGGGCTGCATTTTATATTTCGGGATTGGACAACCCTAGTGTTGCAATCTGACAACTGACAGCTCTATCGTAAAGTTTGACATTTTTGAGGTTATACGTACTCAGAATGTTTTGACATACGAGCGCTATGTGTTGTTTACAGTAACTTAAAGGATTCATCTCGGCCAAAAATTATGGAATTAAATCGTGAACATTTTCGTGCGATTATTTTTTACAACTTTCGACGTGGATTAAGACAGCAAGAGTGCATGGATGAACTTAATTTAATTTTTGGCGCTGAAACTCCATCAAGGACCAGTGTTTATCGATGGTATGGTGAATTCAATCGAGGTCGTAGTTCACTCCAAGACCAATTTCGTGAAGGTCGTCCAAAAACAGTTGTTGTTCCGGAAACCATTGATGCTGATATTACAAGATCGTTATGTGATCTATCGTGAGATTGAGTCAACCTTACACATTAGTGGGACCAGCATACCTTCAATATTGCATAAACATTTGAATGTCAAAAAAATTTGTTCGCGTTGGATCCCACACAATTTCTCAATCGTTCAAAAAAAGGCTCGTGTCGATTGGTCAAAAGAAAAGCTCAAAAAATACGATCGCGGTGCTTCAAAACACTTTTATGACATAGTGACAGGTGATGAATCGTGGATTTACGCGTATGAGCCCGAAAGTAAACAGCAGTCGACTGTATGGGTGTTTCAAGATGAGCCGAATCCAACAAAAGTTGTTCGCGCACGAAGCACTTTCACGCAAATCCTGTTTTTTCGGAAAAACTGGACATGTCGCAACCGTACCACTAGAACAACGCAGAACAGTCAATGCTGAGTGGTACACAACCATTTGTTTGCCAGTTGTCTTCCAAGAAATGAGGAAAACCAACCGCCGAAGACGGATCACTCTTCACACATCGGCTCAAACAACTGCATTTTTGACCACTCAAAAAACATCGATTTGATGAGTCATCCGCTGTATAGTCCTGACTTGTCACCAAATGACTTCTTTTTATTCCCGTACGTAAAAAAACAAACTGAGAGGTCAACGTGTTTCGACACCTGAGGAAGTAGTTGCTGCGTTCAGAATGCATGTTTTGGAGATACCTCAATCAGAGTGGAAAAAGTGCTTCGACAATTGGTTCAAACGCATGCAAAAGTGACTAGATCTTCATGGGGAATATTTTGAAAAACAATAAAGCGATTTTCGATGATTAATATTTGTTTTGTTTTCTCTAATACCGAAATATAAAAGGCAGCCCTAATTATGTTCTGAAATTTACGGGGTACTTTTTTACAAAATTGTGACGTCAGTTACAATTTTAATGCTCAAGCGGTTCCTCAGAAGCCATGACCGCTGCAACTTTGATCTTAGGCTATACTAACCAGGCTGATATTTAAAAAAACTTCTCGAAAAGAAACAATTTTGATGTTAACTTTTTATATCATGTTTCAATTATTAACTGACATAAACTGATGTTTAAGTATGAACTAGTGGTTGCCCAGTGGTCGAAATTCGACCCTATTTCATGAAATTGTAAAAAGTATATTTTTATAAGAAACAGAGTTGTGGAGAAATCGGAGAAGTAGATGTAATGACAAAAATTGTTCACTCATATTGACAAATCTATTGAAATAAAAAGACAATAAAAATGTAATCAAATATCGGTATTCGAAATATTTTTGACAAATGAATGACTCCCAAATTTTTGGCTGGAACCACTCCTGGCAAAATATTCGATATAATAATTGAAAGATTGTTCTTTGCAACCTAAAAGTTTTCGTGATTTGCGGGTTCAATCAAGTTCAGGAATATTAAAGAAAAGAGAGGACCAACAACCCTAGGAGAACTTAAATATTTAATAGATTCTCTATTGTCCGTTGTCTTACAACTTTTTACACAACACCTTCGGGAAGGTTGTAATAATTAATTATAATTAAATTCACATTAAAAACAGAATATTTAATATGAAAGTTACTGCAACGCGTCCGAAAAATCAATACTGATCTACTGCATTGACTATTTTACCACTAAACAATAACAACGCTTGCATGCCACTTCCAGAAGTACATGCTCTAAGAATATAACAGCAGCTAAGATCGTTCCATATATAATTACTCAATGTTTTGAGTTTTGACCATCTGGCGGCGGCGGCACTGTCAGTTGTTTGGCGTTGACAGTATGGACGTAAATAATGAATTTTTATTATATTTTATTTAATGAATGAAATAATGTTATAAATTAATATTAGCATTCTGCACTGAAGGTCGTCAGTAGCTACTAAACAATTTACTACTATTCTTCACAAAATTATTGTTGTAAATAAAGTGTGTAAACCTATGCAAATCGAGAAAGCTCGTTTTGAACAATCGGTGATACTGTGTAAAACAATTAACTTAAATAAAAAAACGATACAGATGTTTATCACTAAACCCGAAACTACTTGATTTTGACTAGGTTTGTCTTTGAAGAAATCGCTGATATTTAACATTGTTACAGTTTCGGGCATTGTGATACTACCCATGAGGATGTGAAGGAGCTTAATTTTCCTGGACGACACATACCAAATGTTCGACTTGTTCGAGTGTTTACAGCAGTGTTGCCTCGGATCCGTGAAATTTGAACTGTTGAAGTAAAAGAAAGACCCCGTGTTTACCAACTAGTGAATAAAATACTACAGTTACACCAACCTGACTAAAAACTCTTCCTGCCTGCATAAACGACGACGGAGATCACTTAAAACTAAAACATAAATTGGATTACTTAATTGTTTGTTTTAAGAACATGTACCAATACATAAATAACAAATTTGAGTGATCCAAATTGTATTTTCATTTACTGTCCAAAAATATTCTTTTGTTGTCGAGCCACAACAAATAATACATCAATAAACAGAATTCATCTCCTGTTAGTAGTTATATACCTACAGCCCCAGCTTTGGCTGCAATTTCCAAGGATGTTGTAAGTTCTGAGAAAAGCGAATGATGAACGAAAGCCATCGGTGGCATCTGCAAAAATATTTATAACTATTTGGCGTATTCCTGATCTCATATTTTCTAAATTCGCTACTTTTTACGAATCCCCACAATAAATCGAAAGAACTTAATAATTTACGATAATGGCTTCACAATTTCCTTAAGTAACATCCATAATTACCTTTTCACCAGGCAAGTGGCATAAAATTCAACAGCAAAGCGCATAAACCATCACGTAAATAATAGTTTATAAGTCATAAGTGACATATGTTTAACAGCAAACTCGTAGAAATAAATTATTAAAAACCCCTTATAGGATAAAAAGTAATGATCTGTTCATAATGCCGTCAACAGAAAAATTGTAGAGAATCAGAAAATCTTCAAAATGAGTGTGTATAAATATTGATCGCAGGATTTTTCATGAAGAAAAGCTGGCAAAACCTATAAAAAGTGAGTAATTTTAAAAAATTCATAACTTGGTTGTAATAATATCGGAAACCTTAATCTGCTTCCAACTGATAGCTTATAATGTTGAGATTAATAAGCCTAAAGATAGGTATTGGACATTGCAGAAATGCAATAAACAATCGTTTTGACGATGACTAATATTCCAGTATTAGTAACCAGAAAGTTATAAATTAAAAAGAAACACTTTTGAGGAGTTTTTCTGAGTTTACTCGGTAAAAAATGATCCAATCAGGATGTATAAACACTCACTAAGAAGGATTTCTTATTCTCTACAAATTACGTAATGTATGTAGGCGGCATCACTGTTCATTATATAAGCAACAAACAAAAGAAATTCCTATTTTTGCGAGTTTTGATTATTTAAATAGCTTACTTCTACGTGTTTGCTGTTAAAATCTTAGCAATAATTATCTATAAACTGTTACTGATTTTATGTGCATAATTGAGTAGAATTCTGCTCTATAAACTTGCTCCAACAAAGTCAAAAGATGTGCTCTTTCTAGTTCTGTAATAAAAAAATACCCGTTGACATTTAAAACAATCTCATTTTTGACGTACACTGTGTATTTTAGTATATTATAGAATAATAATATTTATAATGGTTATATAGGTAGAAAAGTGTCTACTAAGAGGTCAGACAGTTAGCTTGATTTAAATCATCTTGATTACGAGGATATCTACGTATTTAAAAAGTAAAGTTTATCCAACTCGACCAGGAAAATTAGAAGATTTAAAAGAAGCATTACGCCAAACAATTAGATATATTTATTGATCGCCTAGCCTATACGCTAGTAAAGTATCTTTGACAATAGACATTTGCGCCATCTCGTGTTTTATTTGTGGAACACTGGTTCTGTCAAGACCGTAATTTATGTTTGCTGTATTATAGATTAAAATTTAGTTATCCGATAAACTGGAAAGAAAAACATCAAACCGAAAGTGCGGTGTAGTTGATTGTGAAAATACACAAAAAAACCGAAAATTACAATTTTACCACTTTCATGGATTTCCATATCAATTAGAGATTAAGAAAAAATGAATTGCAGCAGTTCGACATCAAGGGTAAATAAATTTGATTTCCACGTTGTTAGTCATTATTGTATGTAGACAATAATTGTGGTTCTATTAAAAAAACTGAATTTTTTTAAGTCCAGCAGTGGTGCAACACATCTCAACCAGACACAAATTCAATGATTTGCAGTGATCAAATTGTTTGGGAAATAAGTAAACAATGCACATAACAAAATTTACAGTCCAACTATATTTCCTGTAATGTGTATATAAAAAAGCAAAGCTACATGCTGGTTTGTGGGCTGAAAGATTACGAGTACCTATGACAAGAAAAAATTGCATCTTCAGGAGTCGATGAAGCTCCATTTGAGATTAATAATAGTAAGTAAATATATATAAGAAAAAAACAAATTAACTTTATTCATTATATATAATTTATTGGTACACTTCACTGACGATGAAGTTTTAATGGATCAAGATAAAAATTTTGAAGTTGTAACAAGGATAATAAAGCAACAACAGATGCAAATATATATCTTAATTCACAAAAAAATGAATATTGATTATATATTATTTATAGCTTTTGTAATAACTAATAATAAAGAAGCGCTCATAAAAAAATAAAAATAATGAGAATAAAAAGTATTATTTATTT
>JAVLUE010000122.1:0-109462 GCA_034190945.1 Octodonta nipae
ACCGTTGTTGTGACTTGATTTGATGTTTCAATCGAAATGGAATCGAAACTTGAATTAGAATAGACAACACACACACACACTGCCAGACACTACCAAGAGCCAAATCTATTCATCCGAATTTTAGTGTAATCTATTTTCTCGTCGTTGTGTCTTCTTCTTGTTTTTTGTCGAAACAAAAACTAGCCGTGTGTTTTTTGTATTTTATGAGAAAAAAAAACATTTTTTATGCAAAAAAAAAAACCAAAAGGATTAAGAGCCTGGTGAAGCATCTACTAAAATTATTGATATCAATCGAACATATAGAAATTTTTGTTTTCCGTTGACTGAGCATCACCGAGATGTCCCAACGGGGACTAGACAACTCAAACAACCTATTCTTGGTTGGTTGTTGTTGAATTTTTTGGATCTCAATTTGGATGATTGAAAACAACAACAACAAGAGAATCGAATTCTAAAAATAAAATTCTGTGAAGAACCTAGCGTTCGACCCCTGATGCTTGATTGAAAGGGAAAAGGCTTTTTGGTTATCAAATAATGGCAAAAACGTTTTCAAATTTAATTTGTTTCGAAAGCTTAGCCTCCTTCTCTCAAGACAGAGCTTCTCGCTGAATTAGAATTCAGCTTCCAATGTCAACGACAGAACATTTCACAGAGAGAAAAAATTTTTCTGAGAACTAGGTATCAGAACAGGTCTTCTAGGTTCCAACCAAAAACCCATCGTTCAGGTAATTGAAGAAAGTTGTTTGATGAGAAGAGAAATGTTCTTCTCAAAACAAAAAAAAACAACATTGACTGATGACTTCATTAAATTTAGTTTAACAGAATTAAATTCTTTCAAAGCACAACCGAGAAAAAAAAAACAAAATCAAGATGATTATGATGGAACTCTATGAGAATACTCTTTTAGATTCTTGTTTGGAACGCTAAATGGAATGAAAACACACACACACACACACTGGGACCGAGAAAAAAAGAAGGAAAAAAATTCAATTTGATAGAATTTTTTTTCATTTCTCTGGTTCGACAAAAAAAAAAAAATAAAATGGGAATGAGATTCCATTTTACGCATGAAAAAATCAATAAATTTTTTTTTTTCTCCAATGGTTAAGAAAAAATCCCCAGAAAATCTAGGAATGAAGGAGGTTGAAAACCAACAACAAAAAAAATAAATTTTGCAAATGTAAAACGGGCCTAGGAAAAAAAAAACTTAACACTCAACACCCGTTTTTTGCTATTTTATTCCAAATTTTCTCCCCAAGTTTTCTATTTTTAAATAACGTTTGAACTTTATAATATTCCCACTCTCATCATCATCATCATTATCATCAAAATGAAATTATTTTATTTTTTGAATAAAATAATTGTAACGAGACAAATCAGAAAAAAAGAACCAAGAAAGAAAATCAATACATTTGGTGAACCAGAAATTATGAGCCTTAGTTTTTCTAGGCCAGAGAAAAAGAAAGCCCATTATTTTTGTTTGAATGATGAAGCAAGCAAGCAAGCAAGCAAGCAAACAAGCAAACAAGCAAACACATTAATTAATGTGGAAAACACCATTAAAAATTGTGTGTATATTGTTTTATCATATCATTGATTCATTCTTTCCTTGATTCTGTTTGGCTTTTCTAATTTCTAGTTCTCCGCTTCTAAAATCTTGATAGAGCTTCATTACTTTCTTCACCAGTGACACACATTACTGAAAAACAAGAACAAAAAACCAAACAGACCGAGAAGGTTCTAAAAAAAAAAACCATTTTGTTATTGTTTCATTTCCAGAAATTGATCCAAAATAATTATCAAAACTCTGTGAAAAACTCGGGTGGTTATCATTCACAACAAACATCTCTGATAAGTTGATGATAACAAAAAAAGAACAGAAAATGATGCTACAGATTTGAAACAACTGAATTATTGAAAAAGACCAGAATAACCCCAAAGAAAGAAACCCTGGAAAAAAACGAATTTTTTTTTTCACAGGTATTCAAAAATAAAATCCGCCAGATATAATATGAGAAGAATCTATTTTCTGCTTTTTTGGTGATGATTTTCTTTGGAACAGGGAAAGGATTCCTTTTGTTGGAAATTTTCCAGATATAAAATTCGGTTAAATGATTTCGATTTAAGAAAACTTTGTAGAAAGTTTAAATTGACTTTCTCTCTACTGTTTGGCGCCAATAATTCAATCATGCATATCTAATGGGTTTCTAAAAATAATCTCGACTCATCGCAGGTGATAGATCGGAGAAAGATACCTGGGCCTAGTATTATCCACCTTGAACAAATAAAATTTAACAGAAAAAGAAAAATTATTCGGTTGTTTTACTTCTAGTTTTTTTTTTAAAAAAAAAAACCCGATGTTTCCTTAAAGTTTCTATTTGAAGAATTTTTTTAAAATTTCAATGGCGCCTAAGCAACATTGCTCCCAAACAACATCTTGTAAAATTCTCGAGCTTGTTGGTTAATAAATTTACCCCAGAACAGAACCTAGATCGATGACAGTCGTTGAGGTAACAATACAATAAATGAAAGAGAAAAAAACTGAGTTCGTAAACGACCCAGCGCATTGTTGTTTGATTAGTTTACTTTGTACACAGAGCCCCAAGATAACCAGAAAATGAAAAAAAAAGAACTCTAGACTGTATTTCTTGAGAAAATTTTCTTGGAACAAATTTCTGTAACATCACCCCTCAAAAGTTTTGAAGAGAAACAACTTTCAAATCAATCGATTTTTTTCTGAAAAATTGTTTCCATTAATCACTTTTCTCAAAATTTTGCAAAGAAAAATTCTCAAAAAAAAACTTTCCTTGAAGAACTTTTGAGAGACAGAAATATCAAAAGAATTTTAATCAAAAATATTCTCTGATGGTTTTTTTTTCTTCTTCTGTTTTAGGATTTTCCCTACAGAAAAGAGGACAGAAAGCGAAACGGTCTTTATATCTATCAATCTCTTTTTCTCTCTCTCTCTCTCTCTGTTCAAACGATAATTCGTCTCCATTCAAGATATTTAATTTTCTATTTAAATGGAACGAAAACGATTTATTGGGCGCCGTCATCATTATTCTATTACATCATTTGTAAAAGAATGGCGCCTTGGCGAACAGGAAAAAACATACAACTACCATCACCACCACCACCACCACAACCAATACAAAACAATTGAAATTTAATCAAAATTGAAATTCTCAAAATGTTGTTTATTCATTCTGTGTCCTAGGTCCTCTCTCTTTCTCTCCCTATCTGTTCTCATAGTTTTTAAGCAAGAAAAAGAAACACTAATTTAATTAAAGTTGGCTAACAAAACGATGGAGGCTTTGTATTAAAATGTTTCTCTCGTTCACTCACTCACATTCTGGCTTTTTGTTCGACGAATCATGCAAGAACCCGTATAAAATGCCGATAATCTAATCGATGACATCAACCAACAACAACAGCAAAAAAAAAAAAAAAAAGTTTGGTCCTAGTTTTATTTAGAGCCAACAAGAAAATAAATTTATTTGAGAACCAAAGAAGAAAGAATCCAGGCCTAGGAAAATTAATCTTTGAGAAAAAAAACCCAATGAAGAGAACCCCCAAACCCCAAGAAGCAAGGAAACTAGAAACCAAACGAATAGAAAAAATCAATAAATTTCCCGTTGATTAAGGAAGGCCTATATTTTCTGAGATTTCCGGGAAACTTTCGAAGAATTTTTCTTATTTCCCCTCTCCCATTTGTTCTTCCCCTTTTTTCTCTTTGTTTCTTGAATTTTTCTTACAAAGTAATAAAATCAAAACAACAACAAATTTTCATCGACAACAAGAATCAACATTGACTTCACCACTAGGTTCCTCATCTCTAGGATACCAAGGAAAAAAAAACTAGGGCCCTAAGAAAAACTAGAACAAAGAGGGAAAGGGAAGAGAAATGTCAATATTAATTGATTTTTTATTCTAAATTTTTCTATTATCCATCTATCTATGGATAGTAAGGAGAATGAACAACAACAGTAGTTGAGCATGCATTAACCCAACGGCTCCCCAGTGATTGAATCGTGTTTTCCACCTCCAGATACCTGCCTACATTTACCGGTTAATAATACATTTAGTCTATTTATTATTTAAAAGTTTTTTAGGGCATATTAATAAGTAAAAAAAAAACATGGTGATGGGTCATTTATTTGTTGTTAATATTGGATTGATAAAGTCTAGCAAAAAAAAAAAAGTGAATGATTCAACACATTAATAATCAGATCAGATCTGCGGGAAAATCTTTTCTTATATCACATTCAGAGAGTGTGTTTTTTTTCGAAAATATACACCAGAAAGCAAAATTCATGGTGCTCTCTTCAGCTTGTTAACCCAAAAACCAGATAGAGAAAAAGAGAAATTGCGTTGATTTCTTATTTTTGATCCTAGTACGAAAAAAAGTTTAGTGAGAAAAAACTCGGCCTAGCTAGACTTCAATTTTTCTCAAAACAACAACAAGAGAAAGCCTCTGGATAGTTGTTTCAACAAAAAAAAAACAAGAAGAAGCCAACTATCCAACAATCATCGATCACTATCGAATCACAGAGAATGAAAACCTATGGTCTTGGAGTTTAGGTCTCTCTGTATGATGTGTCTTCAAATGAATAATTCTATATATCGAGAATCAGAGAATCGAGAAACAAACTCATTTCAGATACTTATACACACACACACACATACAAATTTGATGACCAAAACAAGCAGAAAAAACATTATTCAGCTTAAAAACAACATCAAAACAAATGGGTTTTGATGTTTGTTTCAGGGCTATTCTCTTCAAAAAAAAACAAAACAAAAAACACAAAATTCATTCTCAACAAAACCCTAATTTAGTTTAGTTTTTTTGTTTGGAAACAAAATAACTATAAAAATGAAGTACCACTAAGTGTTACAAAACAAAAAAGCTAAGTGGTTTGTTTGGTTCGTTTGGTTTTTAGTTGTCTTGTCTGATAGTTTGTTTGTTTGCTGGCTTGCTTGCTTGATTCTCTCATTATGAGAAAGTTTTTCTTTTGTCTTTAAAACCAAAAATTTTTCTCCCATAGAACACTCCACTAAGAAACTGAAGAAAAATTAATCTAATTTTGTTTCAAAAACAAAAACCTTGTCCCATAGATGAAGGGTCCCAGAAAAAATAAACTAATAGCCACTTACCGAATACTTCGATAAACTTCACCGGTTGATTGTATTCGTAAGAATGTGTTTGGCGTGGTGGCCCAATGAAACGAGGCGGTCTTTTCATTGGCAAAAAATGTATCTGGTACCCAGATTTTTTCCGCCACTTCGGCTCCGACCACCAATTTATTGATTTCACCAATCGGTGTGAACGACAATCGATTGTCTTTCCAAATTTGTCGGAAATAGAAATCTGATGTAAAATCCTGATGATTTGAAATCGAGGGAAAAACATAGAATTAGTAATTTGTTCGAAAAAAAACAAACTAACCATTTGAACTCAGAGACCGAGCTGATGCCAATGATTTGCATGGTGACTCCCACTTGAACAGGTAAACCTGCGATAATTGCGAAAAAATAAATTTAACAAAATAAATAATAATTGATAACAAGTTTTCTTGTATTCGTATGGTTATCGAACACTAATCGATGGTGAAGGAGAATGGGGAATCGATTCTTGGTATCGATAGTTGAACAAAAGAACAATAGCCATTGTTCGTTTGTTTGCGCCAAAATTTTTCTCTTTTGGCGCTATTTTATAGAAGCCTATTGTCTTGAAAAGTGATGATGTATCCCTCATAGGAATTTTATTATCATTGTGTGGATGATGTGTCACCAGATTCATGGTTCATTTTACTAGATGACTTTTATTTCAGTGAAACCTAAAAATGTTATTATAATTGAAAATGCTACAATGAGTATTTAAGCCCTTTTCATTTTTCTGATATTTATGATGTTCTCTTTTTTTCCACAGATTAATCCATCATAATAATGCATCAGTATAATTATCTTGGAACAAAAGAGCTCGGATTTTTTGTTTGGTATTTGAAACAGCAAATAGAATATCAGTTAAATTTCGAAATGATCAGGAACTGTACTGCCAGTAATCAACATCATATGCCAGTGTTTGCCTATGAGGTAGGTTGCACTATCTTTCATTTTCTACGATGATTTAAAAATTCTGAGAAGCGTATTAATTTTAATGAAAAGTTCTCTGGTTTTGAATCTTTCCAACTTGATTCTTTGGGCTGTGGAAGATTAAAAAAATATAACTCTGATATTTTTTTTATATTAAAAAATTTATTATTATCATTTTTGCTGTTGTTCATTCTTATTTTGAGAATGAACCGTATGGAAGAAAACTTTAATATTGAAAATTTTGAAATAGTTCAAATATTTTTTGAAGATTTTTTTTTTTCTGATTGAAAATTTTAACGCTTGAAGGCAATCAGTACATTTTTTCTTTTTTGAAAAAATTTTCAAGTTGACTTTATATTCTTCAAAATGGAAAGCATGATATTTGAAAAAAATAGAATTTTTTTTCGTTTCTGGAACATAAACGCGCACACATCCACTTCATTAATTAAATTGGCAAAATAAGCGTTTCAAACGTTTTCCTTATAATTGATATTTATTCGATTTTTTTTTCGCTTCTGAAGAAAAGGATCTTCTGTTTCAAATTAAGTTTGCAGAATAATTTTTTCTTATTCTCTCAATGGAATAATTTATTGAAATTTATTCTGCAAAATCAAATTTACACTGTTTTCAATGAACAACACACACAAATTCTGTTTTGAATCGAAAGTTTTTTTCGACTTTAATTAATTGGGGCTGGAAGGAGGAGTGATAAAAACAACAAAAAACCTTGATAATAATGATGATTAATTTAAATTGATTTCGATACTTGCTTTCCCTGAAGAATCTTTCTTCTCAAAAGTTGTCCTGATTTCATTGAAATTGAAAAATTGAATTTCAAGAAAATCTTAAGCGAAGCTAGAAGTTGATTTGAAAAAATTTTTTCTACCTGTTCAACTGCCAACAGCTCTTTTCATTTGATGATAGCCGAATTTAATAAGATTTCGATATGAAAATTTATGACACTTCGAACAGACACCGAGAGAGAGAGAGAGACATTTTTATGTCGTTTGTTGTTTTATGATGTTTCTTTGTTTTTTTCTAAAGTTTTAGCTAGCTAAAATTTTGTCAATTTTGCTTGTCATTGTTTCGAATCTTTTCACTCTCACTCCAGGTGTGCATTTCTTGGGTGCCGAGCTTGAGCTCACCCAGAAAAAGACAGAGAAATGCTCTATAGAATTCTGGCTGTTTTTTTTTCTTTGATAAATTATTTAAGTATGGCACTAGGTCGTTTTGACGGTAGAGAGAAACTTTAAGAAAAAAAATATTTTTTTTAATATCTTTCAGTTTTTTGCGTGTGTGTGTGTGTGTGTGTTTGAGGGTTTTTTTTAGAGAAATAAATTCTAATGCAAATTGACGAGAGTTTTGACATCAGAGATTTCTTCTTCTCCTTGGTTCTTTCTCCACCAGTACACACACACACACACACACACACCACGGGACCAAAAACAACAACAAAACTTGAGAAGAAAACAAAAATGGAATCTTGTTTTTTTTTCAATTTAAATGCAAATCATTTTGGTTGGTTCTCGTTTTCTTCTGGTATCTCAAAATTTCCATTCTAGACTGTTTTCTGTTCCTTTTAGTGAATGACACAGTGTGTGTGTGTGTGTGTTTAAGAGAATGTGAGCTTGAATTTGAGACTGAAAAAGAAAAATAACACTATGTTTCACTACTGTTGTTGTTGTTGTGTTGTCCTGGTTCCAACTAGAATTCAGTCTTTCTTGTTTGTTGTTTCTCCAGTTTAAGGTAACATAAATTAAAGAAATTTTTAAAATGGAAAAGTTTCATTTTTCACTGGGTAACCAGATAATATATTTATTTATTTATGAATGCTACATTTGTTTGAAGTATTTTCTGTTTTTGTTTTGTCTTGAAAATGAATAAGAATGGAATGGCCAACATTGAAAGAAACCCAGGTAATTTATTTCAGTTTTTACAGGGTTTCAAACTACGCCAAGAAATGCTTTCCTCAATTTCCTAAATGTTTCGATTTTTATTTTATGAAACAAATTTTTCAAATTAAGTTTTTGATTATTCTGAGAATAGGTATTCAACCTGGTTACATGCTGCTTAGTTTTTCGATTAGGCGGCAGAGTTTTAAGTTTTCTGGTCAATTTTCTCAATCAATGAAAATAAGAATGAAAGTTTTATTATTATCCATAATTGATAAAATTTTGGGTTGGCAGTAGACACTCGATAAATTGGATAGTTTGTTTCTTATTTGTTCAAACAGTCTCAAAGAGATTCATCTTGTGTGTTTGTAAAGAATTATTTGCTTTTAGTATTATCATAATAGAAACCTTTACTTGAGTTGTTTAGAGAGAAACAAGATTTATGAACTTTTTGTTGCGTGTTAGTGGAGACCAGAGAAGAGAAAAAAAATCAAATGTAATCACATTTTAAAATTGCAAAAATAATGTGTCGACCCTAGAACCAACACTAGTGAAACACAAATGGAAAGATTCTTGAAAAAAAAATTGGTTTTTTTTTTTTTTGGTGAGGGCCGGGAATGGATAGAGAACCTTTATAGCTAAAGAACAACAAGGATAATAAAAAACCAATAACATTTTTTCTGTCACATTTTTCTCTATGAATGATAAAGACTTTAATAGAGTTTGGATGATTTATATGAGAAAAGCCTTTTTCTCGTCTCAAAATTAAAACTCTTCTTCTTTCCATTATTGTTCTGCTTTTCATTATTTTCTAAGAGATTTGAATGAATAAAATGGTTGACTGTTGTTTTGGCCATAAAAAAAAAGAAAACTCTTGGTTCCATCAATCAAATGAACCTAGGACAAATTCCTAGAAAATTGGTCCAGATTTGTTTGTTTGGCTTGTTTGTTTTATTAATATAATTTTTTTTTTCTGTTTTGTTTTGTTTTGGCACATAATTAATGTAAAGTTTTTGTTCTGTTTGTTTTCATTTTTCTTCTAAACAACAATGCCACAGACAACAACACATGGACAACAGAGAGAAAGTGCGAGAAAACACCATGGAACAGAATAAATGACACACGCTGAATTCATAATAAAAATAATAATAGATGTGATAAATGTTTTACATGATTTTCTTCTCTCTTATGCTGTGTGTTTATGTTGAGTTATGTTTTGTTAGGGATTCGCTTTTTTTTCTCCTCCGTTTTCGAAAGAAAACTCGAAAAAAAAAAATAGAAAATTTGGCTAAACAAGCCATGATAGACCATGAGACATTTAACAAAGTTTTCATTTAAAGCTCAACAGAAAGGCTCTAAAAAAAGAGAGAAATTTTTCTAGTTAATTATCAAGAGCCTTTTTTCCATTCAAAGTTTCCCATAAAGAAGAAGATTCTCACTCGGCATATGATTAATGGATAGATATCTTTCCAGAATAGAAACGACCACTTGTCTGTATAATAACTTTATGTTGGCTAGATGGATATGGTGATGATGATTGTTCGTATTAATGCATTTCATTCGAGAGTTTAGAATATAAACCCAAAGCAGCAAAAAAACACACACCATTTACAACAAACTATCATCAAGACTTCTAGCGAAAGATCAGAAGAAAAAAAATTCTGGAACACTTTTGTGGAGAGGGGAGAACAGGAGGGGGGGGGGAAACAAAAGTTTCAAACACACACACACTTTTATGAATGAATGATAATAATTTTTTTTCCATTTTAAATAATAGTTATGAGACTGTACCAAAAAAAATGAATTGAAATCACTTTTTTTTTCTCGTTAAGCGAAAAAAATTCCTTATTCATTTTGGGTTAGCAGATATTATATTTGAGTTAAATAAGAAAGTTTTCTTCACAAAAAAAAAGATGAAGTAATAGAATAACAAGAAAATATAACGAAAATAACAACAACTAAAGAAACACCATTAAAACACTTTCGCTTTTTTTTTGAGAAGGTTGTTTTGTGTTTTATACAACTAATATATTTATTTAAACAAAAGAAATTTAACGAAAATTGAATTTGACGGAAATTATTGCAAGCTTTCCCTGTGTGTGTGTGTCTTTTGTTTGTAAAAATCGTGTGACAATAATAGAAACAAACGTTCGTGTAGAAGGAAATTTTCTTCATTTTCTTTTCTCTTGAAATAACAACAAAGAAAGAAATAGAGTTCTAATAATAATGATAATACCTCTGAATTATGTGAGAAAATTCCTTAAAGAACTAATAGAACATAGAATACATGTGTGTGCTTAGTGTGTTGAGAAAAATTATTAAAATTCAGTTTCAACAAGAGAACAAACCGATAGAAAGTTATTCCAACGACAGTTTTTTTTTTTAAATGTGAAAAAAATTTTTGCTTAATGAAACCTTTGATCAATGGAATTTTTTAGAGCTTCAATTTTCCCAAGTATTGATGTGGGATAATTTTTTTGAGAAATGTTGCCTTCTCTGCATTGTATTTTATTCAACTAAACTAGTTTTTCTTTAGTGAATTTCTTCTCTTCTTTCTAATATGATTTGGTTCTGGATTCTTAGATAATCAGATGAAAAGAAAAATGTTGCAAACTAGACAGATTTTATTTTTAATTTTGGTTGTTGTTCCAATTTATTATCAAAGCAAAAGTATTTTTTTATTAAATTAATAGGATCATCACAATGATGTTTGAAAGATTCGTTTGATTCTGGGCATCTGTCTACCATGTCAGTTGGTGTGATGATGCGCGCACACACACACACAAACACTATGCCATAGACATTAATTAGAGGCCAATATATATTTTGTTGGAAAACAAGTTTCTTAAAAGAAACAGCAGAATATTTTTGTTTCTAGATAGAGCGATTAATAGAGAGAAAGATAGAGAATTCTGTTTCTTCAATCCATCTAACAAGTCGAAAAATCAAATTTGAATATCGATTTTTCTCGATGGCTTTCGCTCATTGCTTGTTCTTGATTTTTTTCTCGTTGCTTCTAATTCCCATTCTTTTCTTTCAAATGAAAAAGTTTTTTCTTTCTTGTTCATTTCTCGCACACACACACAACCAAAACGAATTTCGAGCAAATTTTTCATTTTTCTCTTTGAATTCTCGTTCAATTCCTATGACTCGAAACGTTGGTTGTTATTCTTTCTAGTTAATATAATTATCGTTATGTAGGAAAGAAAACCCAGAGAATTTGGGAGAAAAAAAAACAAAATCGAAAGAAAAGAATTGAGAGAAAAAAATATATGGAAAACAAATGGGAAGCAGAATTGAAAATAAAATTATGATGATGATGATCGTGATCTCATGATTATAGTGTATCGGTTTTTTTTCCTCCTCATTTTCGTCAATTTGTATCATTTTTTTTAATGTTGGCGCCGACGTGTTCCTAGTCTTCGTCGAAATGTCAAACAGTTTTTCTCGATTGCTTTTTTCTGAACCAAATTTCAATGAGTGGTGTTTCAGTTTTTTTTCCTTGAATTTTTTTTTTAGTAAAATTTTCTTTTTATTAAAAACCAATTTTCTCAAACGAACAGAAAAATGGAGAGAAACATTTCTCTTTTAAGAAGGCAGAAAAACTGCTATTCTAGGAATATTTTGTTTTTTTTTTTAAAGTGAACAAAAAACTGCTCAGTCAAACATTTTTTTCTCGGGCTCTTTCTCTCTCTTTCTCACGAAACAACAACAAAATATTCGATTCTTTAATAGGCAAAATATTTTGGGCCTAGAATGCCTGAACTTTTGGAGAGAAAACTTTAAGACTAAGAAAAACTATAAATCTTTAAACGTTTTTCTTTTTTTCCACTGATCACTGAACACACACTGAAGTGAGAACTGTGTTTTGGGTAGAAAATCCATTAATTAAATTTAAAATATTTTTCTATGGAAAAAAAACTTTTTTCAAAAAGCTATATATTGGTAGATTATATTTTTTTTCCTCTTCTTTTAAAATAATGAATAACATGAAATATTTTAATCCAAACAAAAAAATTCAATTGTTCAATAGCCAACACACCTAGAAAAAAATTTTTGTTTGAAAGTTTTCGGGCACCGAATGATTGATCAGACCAGATTAACCGGTTCCATAACTTGAAAACCGAAATTTTATTCTACTTGAGTTCGTGTGTGTGTGTGTGTGTGTGTGTCAACAACATTAATCGAAGAATGAGTTTGATGATCACACATATTCCAAAATTGGAACGAAATTTATTAAATAGTAAAACCTTCAATCATTTGTTCATCAATCGGAGTTTTTTTTTTGCTTTCTTCCTCGGGAAACAGTTGAAATAGTTTCACAGAATGTTCTGGGAGTTTTATTTTTAGAATTCGTTTTCACTTTTCTCTCTCTCTCTCTCTCTCTATTATGGCTATTATACATTGCTAAATTTATATAGCCTCTAAATAATTACACGTTATTGTGTAATTAACATTCATTTATTCATATTAGTATAGAAGAGAGAAGAAGATGAATAACAACGATGATTATTTACATTAATTATAATTATTACAATAAATAAAAGTAGAATATAAAATTTGTTAATAATTTGTGTGCGTTCGGGTTCCGTTATTTTAATGTTAATTTTTCATTCTCTTTTTTGTTTTTGGTTCGTTTTTGTTCCAAGACCTAGAAAAAAAATGTTGAAACAGTTTCCAGCTTTGAGAAAAAAACGATGATGATGATAATGATGATGAAAAAAAAGAGAATAGAATAACACAATAACGACAATAATAGTAATGGTAATAATCCAAAGCCTTTCCACTAGAAAGACTAAACGAAAAGATTGATACTAATCTGAATTTAATTGTTCCAATTTTCAGTCGGTTATTTTCTATATTAGTGATTTTTCTACTATTAATGCGATGAAGTTTCATCTAACAAAACACTTCTTAAAGAAACTGAACTCTGTTTTTTTTCTGACAAAAGAAACTTGGAAAAGATGATTCTCTCTCGTTTCTCTAAGCCAAACAAACAGTTAGAGAAAATTAAAGGCTTAAGCAAGTCGTTAAAGCTCGAAATTATTTTTAATTCAATCACTATCTTACTACCTTGAAATCGATTGTCATCGTTGTCGAGTTGAATTGTTTGATTGGTTAGTTGTATAATTGTTGAAACAAAATTATAATTATTAGCCCTGAATGAATAGCAGCGGAAAAAAACTGAAAGTCACTTTTACTTTAAAGTAACCTTTTTCCAGGTTGATTGATTAATGTTTATGTTGTGTGACTTGCGACAGAATAAATGACTTTTAAGCACATTCTAAACTTATACCCGTCAATCACTCAAAAATTAGGCGCGCAGGTCTAAACTCTTGTCTAAAGAAATTATTTTTGAATAAAGCATTTCAAGCCAACCAACCAAACTAACTTGTGTTTTTTCTTTTCAAAAATTCGTTTATACATTTTTCTTGGTCATTCTGTCAATTCGATCACTGGGAGTTGTTGGTAGAATGTTTATTTGCTTGTTTTTTTTTGAGATAACAGTTTGCGTGACAATCTTCAATTGAATGTCCCTTTCCATTTTACAACCCTCTAAAAAAATCTCTGTGTGTGTGTGTGTTTGCGTGTGTTTTTGTATGTTTTGGTTGTGTCAAACAATATCCAAGGGAAAATAGTTTTAAAATAGTAAAGTTTTTGCTTAATTACTATTAATGAATTTTAACACGACCAAAACAATTACCAAACAGGTTTATCATTTCAAAGTAATCACTTTGTTTATTTATCTAAAAAATAAATAAAGTGATTAATTAATAATCAATCAATCAATCATCCTATTTATCACACATCACAATAGTTTTCTGCTTTAGTTTGCTATTGTGTTGGAAAATTCTTTTTTCCATCTCCAATAGAAAACACTATTTTCTATTTGAAACATTTGGAAATTAGGCCAAACAAAAAAAACTGTTGTTGTTTTTTTTTTCACGTCGTCGATGTTGTTTGTTTAGCAACCTAAGTCCTGGTGTTGTAGTGAGATTTGAAACTGAAAGGAGGAAAAACTCTAAATCAATTTACGAGAGATTTAAGAAAGACCCGAGGGATCTTGGGATCTCTCTCTCTCTCTCTCTCACTTAGTCACTTTTTGCATGTCTCCCAAAGAGAAACTCACAACAATATATTCCAAAATAAGAACAAAATTCTGTTTCGTGAAATGAATCTCATTATATAATAAGCTGAAAATTTTTGGTTGTGTTTCATTTTTTTTTTTTCTCATTGCAATGTTTTGACTTATTATTATTATTAAATATGAACCAAAAATAATAATAATAAAACGAAAAAACTCTACAAAGAACAGGAGCCTAGCGAAAAAAAAAATTAACGACATTAACGGGCCAGGTCTGGGGAGAAGAAGAAAAACCAGGCGTCTTATACATGTCGGTGTTGTGTTTGTTTTTTAATGGAAAAAAATCATCTCCAATAGTATGGTGTAGTGTAGTGTAGTGAACTTACCTCCATAGTTTGGCCGAACACGTTTATCGTAGCCACTTTCGAAGAAGGCGTTCAAAATTTTCGTGATATTACTTCCAGCATCGCTACATGAAACAAAAAAAGAAGAAGAAAATTTTAAAAAATAATTCAAATTTGTTTTTTTTCAGTACACCAAAATATTCTCTAGTTGTCTTTTAGGTCCTCCTAGGTTACACTGTAGGTTAGAATAATAAGTCGATGTTATACCAGAGAAAAAAATTAATTTCAAAAAAAATTTTTAAACGAAAAATTGCATTTTTGTTTTCTCGATGTGAGATTCTTTGTTGTTGTAGAATGAGAATGTGTGTTTCTTCTGTATGTGAACAACCATGAAACAACAAACTTTTTTCCAATTTTCTAAATAGAACAACACTAACACACACACACACACACAGTTAACAGAACAACAAACATTTTAAATAATTCTACACGATATACTTGTCTTTAATAAGAAATGGAAGGGAGAGAGAAAGATTTCTTTCATAAAAATTACTTTATTTTCTGTTTCTGTTTCGTTTTCTAATGGAACAAATATTCTCTTGGTGTTCCTCAAACAAGAGATTCTTGTCAAAAAAATGGTGTGTTTTTCATTGAATGAATCTCAGTTAATTTAGTCAAGTTCTTCTGTGTAAAGAAAAACACAATACGATGTGTGTGTGTGTGTTAATTTTCATTAATATTAATTTAAAATAAATATCTTCTTTCTGGTTTTTTCTCTCTCTCTCTCTAATTCTCTACAATTGAATGGATATGGCGAGGAGAAATGAAATTTTTAACACAGACAGAGATTGCCAAGATTTTTCAATTAAAAAAAAAGTCTGTGTGTGTGTTCAATTGAAGCGTTTTCTAGAGTTTTATGAGTTTTGTTCCTTAGCTGTTAACTTAGCCAAAACTTTTAAGACAATGTTTCAGAATTGAAACTGTTTTCCGAGAATTTCATTTTTAAACACTTAGTTCTTCTAGAAAAACTTTATTCTTTTTTTTCCACTAAACTTTGTTTGGTGTAATAGAGTTAAATAGTTCAAAACTTACTTGACCACACGTTCACCATCACCAAAATCATTGATCGAATCTTTCGATGGTTGATTTTGATTGGCATTGTTGCCAGTACTGTTAGTGTTGTTACTGTTATTGGCTTCAACACTATCACGGCCCGATAACGAGACAACAATTATGAACATGATGATCTGTAGCAAAAATGTCGAGAAGAATATTTGCTTGAATTTCATCAACATCGTCATCCATAAGGATAACGGTGTTAACGTAGTGATCACTGATGTTGATGAAAATGAGAATGATGATGAGAATAAATAGGAATTCCTTTGATGAATAGCTCGCAATCGTTGTCTAATCATAATCGAGGATTTTACGGGTGTTGTTTGTTGCGCCAGGTTTTGTTTTCGATGGAAAAATTCTCCATCAATTTTGAGCAATTGGTTTTCTGGTTGTGTTGGTAGTTGTGGTGCTAATGATGATGTTTGATGTGAATGATTTTTTAGTCCTCGTTTTTTCAATGAAATGAAAAGCAATGATAGAAACTTTGTTACAACAATGATGTAAAACATGCGAAATTTATTTAACAAAAATCTATAAAATTCTGATGATAGTGAATGATGAGGATGATGAGTTGGTAAAATTTTAAAAGTGACCAATGACGATGGCCAACAGGGCCAATGATGATGACCAAAACTTTTGCATTTGGTCATTTTTTGATGATGCTGTCGTTGTTGTTGTTCATTTGTGGTGAAAAATTTTGATGATAATGATGATTGTTGTTGGTACCTTCTTGGTTGATCAATGAGAATATTCTTTTTGGTGTTGTTGTTTGGCCACCATTGCCAATTGGTTGATTCGATTGAAATTTCCTTTTCCCGAGTTTCTGGGCTTGAATCGAGAGAGATCGTTTTGATATCGAATCGATAATTTTTCTGATCATCATCGAATTTTTCCCTCAAAATTTCATTCATATTCGATGATGAATATGATGATCGTTGATTCAATTAATCTGATTAAGGTTTGGGCAATCCTTTTCGAGCAAACCCAAACAACTATAGCACAACATGGTGGCTAGTTTTTTCAAAGATGTCATTCGCCCTTGTGATGTAAATCTAGGATTTTAATTAGAGAAAATGCAGTCTTTTAGTTTAATTAAAATAAATTATTTTAAAATAATCAAAATTAATAGATTTTTAGAAAAATTTTATTTAAAAATATTGAACACAGTTTTTTCCCTCTTAAAAAAAAATCTATTTGAAATTTTTTCAATAACAACCAGTTTAGTTTCAACACTTGAAACTTTAAGGGAAAAAAATGAAGAATTATTGTCATTCTCACTGTGTTGGTGTGTGGATTTAATTAAAAAAAAAATTAAATAAAATTCAATTATTAATCACGTTTTTAGCGATTTTTTTCCCTGAAAAATTTAATATTGGAAAAAATGTTAAGAAAAAAAAATCCCATAGACATAGTGAAATTGAACGAGAGAATAGATAGAGAGAGAGAGAGAGAGATAGGCACGAAATAGAGACGCCTATTTTCAACGAAAATAACTTTCCATTAGAATAAATCAAATAAATCTCTTGCGAGCTCTTTTCTTGCAAAAAAAACTCGAAGCCTAGTTTTTTTTTCCTTTTGGTTCGATAGAATTTTATTAGATGATGTCAGTGGTTTTGTTGGCTGCTGTTGTTGTTGTTGTTGGTGTTGGTGTGTTCACCAAATTTACACCCAAATTCATTGCTTAAGAATGGAGAAAAAAAAATATATTTCTTCTTATTCCATTTGGGTAGAAATAAATTGCTTTTATTATAGAATTTCCATTCCTATTGTTAGAATAGAGAAAGATTTGCAAATAAGAAAAAACTAACAGAATTCTAAATTCTGAATAATTCGAATAGAGGAAAAATTCTGTTGCGTGTGTGTTGTTCTTCGTGGCCCTTCGGGGCATCTAAATTTCAAGTTTATTTTTTTCTTCCTAAAAATCATCATCGTAATAATGGAACAGTATTCAATAAAATTCGTACCGTCACCGTTATTTCTATTCGAATTTTTTTCTCTCAAAAGAAAGAGTTCTAGTTTTGTTTTAAACGTTCTATTCGTATAAAACATGAATTTTTTTTTCAAAATTCGATGATAATGAACTGGAATTTGATGGGTAATTGTTTGTCAGAAACGAGGTAACAAGTTCACAGCACACAACACAAAGTCATCTTAAAGTTCACGATAAGAAATATTTTAAACCCACCTATCACGTATGACACACACAAAGAATAATTTCCCAAAATGAAAAGAATTCAATAAATCTTTCGATTTGTTATTTCTCTGCTTTCAAGAAATGTGTGAAAAAAAGAGGAATTCAATATCGAATTCTTCTAATCTTAGCACAACCAACCAACGATCCAAGAATTTCGTGAAATTTCATTCATTGTCGTGAAACACAATGGATTTTTCTTCTTCGTAGTAGTGTTGGTAGTTGGAGAGAACTTTGATTTATTTATTATTTTATCATTTATCTATTGATTGTAGGCAACAAAAACTACACAACAATAAGGTTTTTCTATTTCATTTTATTGTCTTCTCCTTCTTGTTTGCTTGTTTGTTCCATTTGGTCAAGAATTCTGTTCTGTTTCTAAGAAAAATTCTCCACCAAATGGTCAATGAGTAGAAAAACTGGTTTTTTGAACATTAAAAAAATTTATTTTTATTTATCTCACCAAGTAGAAAGTTGGGTTCTAAAGGAAAAAAAATTCTAAGATTTTTTTTTTTTTTTCCAATTTTCTGCTGAGCTAAGAAAATTCTATTGATTCGAAAAATAAAAAATAATAGTAACCCAAAGTTTTTTTTTCTTTTTTTTGAAATTTGATTCTGAATGGAACAAGTTTCAAAGGTTCCAAACAAGACCCAACAGTGCTGGTTAGCAATTTGTTATTATTTATATTTTTTTGTTTTGTTTGTTTGTTTGTTAGGGGTTATTATCTGGTTTCTAGATTCATTGCCCAACAAACAATAACAGCAACATTAATTTCTTTGTTCCTTTTTTATAGTCTTGATTGTTTCAAATTTTTTTTCAGGGTTATTGATAGTTGATTCGTTTAGCCTAGGAAAAGAGAGAGAGAAAAATCTCAGCCCCAATGAAGAAAATGTCCAAGTTAAATTGCGACATTTAAGTAATCGAATCTTTCGACGCCTGCTGCTTCTCTCTGGATTGTTTGGTATCCCAAAATTTTCTAGGCTCTTTTTTTCTGTTTAAATGAATGTTTTCTAGATGAAAAATATTATTGCAAACAGGCAAATAACACACACATTGCGCTGTGGCAACATTAATTAATTTATCTGATTTTCTTTTTTTCCCGAAAATATTTCTTCACAAATACCCAAACTTGAGAGTACAAATAGACGGACAATAGTTGTGGAAGGAGAAAAAAAAACTTATATATTGTATCAATTATATAAATCTATCTGTGTGTTTCAATGTTTAAGAGATTTCTCTGTTTTTTTTCCCTTCATAAAACAAATAGAATTTTCTCTTTCTTCTAGTGATATTTGAAGATTCTTGATTCTTAATAGTTTTTTTTTTGCTTCATCTTTTTTGTTGTTCATTGGGTTCCAAAGCTAGGAGACTGGAGCAAAGAAAAACTGCAAGAGCAATCAAAAAAGAAAGCAAATTATGATTAATTTGATTATGGCTAGGCCCAAGTTAAACAACACTCATGACGCGTGTTCTATGAATTTGTTTGTCATGTTTCATTTGTTTTTTGGCTGTTTTTTGTTGTTGTTGTTGTTGGGAATTGTGTGGAACCAAGTTCTGATACTATTTATTTTTGAGACCATCTTTTTTTGTTGTTGGAGGGAATTGTCTTTTTTTGATTGGTGGTTATTAATAAAACTAATTGACCATCATCATCATCAGTTTCTCTAGTTTTCTTTGGTTCTTCGATTTCTGCTCAAAACATTTCTAGATCAACTGCATCAAATGCAAAGATGATTTTTTTGTTGAGAACTTAAACCGAAATTTTTTTTTTAAATTTAAATTTCTTATTCAAATTGCTTTGATGAATGCACTTTCTTCATTCCATCCAAGTTTATCTGGTTCAATTTTTCCTTAATAGGGGCCTTTAAAAAAATGTCGAATTACAATTAAAGTAGAATAGTAATTACTGCTATTTCCAATTCTCAACGAATTGACTATTTGGATCGATACATTTTTTTTCAATACAAATTTCATATCATAAATATAAATATAGATTTGTTTAGTTGTTTCTAATCAAAACATTGCAAATCTTGCATTTTTTCTCCTTGTTAAAAAAAAAATCTTCTTAATGAAGTGGAAAATGTGATTCTAGAGAGAACATACCTATCATTAAACAACCAGTTTATTTCTAAGGAATCTAATTTCTAGGCCTTAGAGAAATTGGTTTTTAATTCTTTGACTTACTTACTGGTTGGGTTGGGAGGTTGTTGTTTTCTTTGAAAATTTTTCCAACACTCACCCAACACAAATATTTAAATAATAAATTGAGCAATCAATCAGCAAGAACAAATTTTCTGGTCGTGGCAAAGATCTTCAGTTCTCACCACTCAACACACCTCCCTCATTTTTAAGGGCTCAATGGAACCAAAAACATACTCCCAATCCAAGAACATTGGAAAAAACATTTAAACAATAATTCTCGAAAAAGAAGAAGAAAATTTTGAGTCTGAGCGTCTGCGTTGACAGTCGAAGAAGAAAACACCATTCACACACAATCTGTATATATATGAACTTCAACTTTGGAGTATCGAAATCATTGTGTATGCTCGTAGTGTGTGTGTGTGTTTAACTGATTCGTCTTCTTCTTTTAGTGAGTGTGTGTGTGTGTGTGTGTGATAATTAATTTTTAATCAATTCACATTTCCAGTCATCAACACACACCAACAACCCAATATATACCCAAAAATTCACATTCACATTACATTCAACCCTGAGTTGAGAAAACACTGAAACAAAATACCACTTTTTTTCTGGGAAAGAAAATTTTCGGGATAATTCCAGTAAAAAAAACCCGACGTTCCAAGTGGGAGCAAAAAAAAAGTAGATTTATTTATTCATTTCTTTTTGGGTAGATAAATAACCCAAAAAAACACCCAACACACACACACACACACACCGAGACATTCATTGGCACAAAAAGAAGAAAAGCACAATTTCATAAAGGAAGACAAACCAGTTTTGTTTCTGTTTGGTCGGTTGTTGTTGTTGTTTTGAATAACGTCGTGTTGTTTGTTTGTTGTGGGTTCTCGAAACAATTTAGAGCAAAAAATTTCATTTCTGTTCCATTTGGAGCAAATTTTTGTTTTGTCTCATTTTCCGTTTTTTTTTTCTCTGGCTGAAATTTCAATTTGGCTGATTGAGAATGATATTAAAATTTTATTGTTTCCATTATTACATCTGCTTTTATTTGGGTTTTTCTTTAGGGACGATGAGCAGCAAACAATTAATGATGATGGCTCTTTCTCTATCTTTTTTCACCCAGATTAGATTGGGTTTCTTTCTTTGATTTGAATTTTTTATGTTGTTTCAAAAAATTCACAAACTAAAAAAAAAAAAACACTCAGAAAATTAACCTCAAAGAACGGGACACTTGATTCACAGATTGACAAGGACTTGTCGAAATAGAGTTGCACACAAGAGAAGTTGATTTGAACGTAGTTTTCTAGTTGATCTCAGTCTCGTTTGGGCCCAATCAAAACTGCTGTCGATGCCACGTTGAAATTGTGAGCTTGAAATTCACTTGAATTCGATGGCAGATGTCGTATTCGAGTGTCGAAATGACTGATCAATCAAACACAATTTGAGAAACTTTATTTGAGGCTTGTTTAAAAAATTTTTAAAAAAAAAACTCTTAATGGAAGCTTTAATATAAAAAAAAATCTAAGGTTTGAGAAATTCTAAAAGGTTGACCCGGAATGAATCGAAATCGAATGACCGGCCTAGAAACAAGAAAAAACCCCAAGCGTTTAAATTTGCGAACAGAAAAAAAACAAAAATGAAGAAGCAAGACCCGAAGAAGAATCGGGATATGAAAAAAAAAACTGGTTATTTGTGTTGATACTGCTGATGCTACAGCTTATCATCAGCTATTATCACCGCAAGAGCCAAGTAAAACTCTTTCGTTTTCGGGCTTTTCTGGTAGTGTGGAAAAATGACTGAAACGACCCGAGAAAATTAGAATGATTTTCTTTCTTTTTCTTTTTTTTAGCTTTGGTTAAATTTTTGAATACTACTACCATTCATTATTCCATTCAGCCCTAGCAAAAAACATTCTTCTCTGGCTGGCTTCTTTTTTTCTGGTTTAATCTCTATATCGTTTAAGTAAAAAACCCCATATATACACTAAATATTATATAGCACCAATGATGTAGACGAAAAATTTGACGTAGAAGAACGTTCAAGTTTAATGCTACGCTATCGAATAGAATTTTTTTTTCCTTCTTTGGAACAGACAAAGATAGTCTGTTCTCTGGGATCTCTAGGAAGCTTCAGAAAGGACAAAAAAAACTAGTAGGTTCCAAAAAAAACAACTCCAGCATTTAGGGAAAAAAAAATTATATGAAAGAATATTTTTTGGTTGATGATGGTTTCTTTCTTGGTTCTCTCTCACTTTTCTCGCTCGCTCTCTCTCTCTGTGTATTTTCTGTGAAAATGCTTTTGGGAGTCTTTTGTCGTCTCTCTCCCTGCTACTGGCTTCTTAATTTTGCTGGTTGGCTACTTTTTTTTCTCTGCTGGGCGCCAAGTTTTTCTCTGTCCTTAGTTTTTGCTGCTGTTGTTGTTGTTTTCAATGCTTCCAATACTTTTACTAGGGAAAAAAAGATCTAAGCTATCGAGTAGAAAAAAATTATAGTTTAAAGTTCACACACCAGCCCAAAGAAGAGCTAGGCTTTTTTCTTCTGTTAGACAGGAGTGTGTGCGTGTGAATTAATGGAGAGTTTGCTTCCAATTTCACCAACACTGGGTCCTGTTTTCTGGCCTGTTCTCCTTCTTCATAGGAAAAAGTCATTGACAGTGTCAGTTCGAGTTTCGATTCGTTGTTTCTCCATCGAAACCAGAAAAAGAGTTTTTTTCCAAAGTTTTCGGCCCCAAGAGAAAGAGCAAGAGTGTTTGTGTTTCATGTGTTGTTCGAACCACGTCGAAGCAAGAAAGAGAGTAACGATAAATGAGAATCTTCCAGGGAAAAAGTTTTTTATTCTGGAATTTTTTTTTCTAGTGTCCCGGGTGTTTGGTTTGGAATTTCTCTTTCTGGTTCGCCCAATCTATTTCGATTGGTTGGCGTCATTTATTAACAAAACTCTCAAAAACAACAACAACAACAGAAAAAAAATAAAAATTTCAATTTGTTTGTTTGTTTGTCTAGGCTGGTTGGTTGGTTGGTTGGTTGGTTGGTTGATTGTTTGGTTAGTTGGTTATGCTGGTTTGATGTGCGCGCGTTTAAAAACAGAAATAATCTCGTCAGCTTGTTTGGGCTTCTATTTTTGTTTTCTGTTTGTTTGTTTGTTTGAGTAGGAGCCAACCAAGAAAACTTAACTTTAACCTTCTTGCCACACTAACATTAACGTACGTCAAACAATACCGCAATAATTTTCTCAAGCATCCCATCTTTACTTCATTTCAGGCTGCTACCGTTTTTTTTTTGGGCATCAATTCGCTCGTTTGTTTGTTCTGGGTTTTATTCGGATACTCTTCTTCTTTTTCTTTCCATGCTTTAAGGCCCATCTATTTTTGTTTTTTTTTTCTCCCATAAAACAAAACAAATGGCGCCCTGTTAGAAGAGGGGGGCTTGTTTTTTTTCTGCTAACTCGGAGCCATGGTTCCCTGCTGCGTGTTTTCTGGTCTGTGTGTGTGTGTGTGTGTTGGTTACTATCCAACCAAACATACTGAAGCGTTTTTCGTACATATTTCCCATCATCAAGGGCTTCAAATATTGAGATGTTGGGGAAGAATTGGGTTTTTCTTCGGCTTCTTGTTCGTCTTATGATTCGTTTATTAGCTTTTCTACTGTTCGGTGTTTGGGCTCTTCGTTCGTCATCGTCGTCTTTTTCGTCCTAGTCGTCGTCAAAAATGTCCGTTTTATAATATTTTCATAAGAGACCAAATTATTATTGTTATGGGCAAATAACCACTTCTGCTGGAGGTTTTCTGTCTTCTTCTCTCGGTTTTTTTTCAGGCAATCAAGTTTTGTTCTTCTCAAGACTTTTGGCTTTTGCTTTTCAAGTGAAACAAAAAAGCCAAACACATTCTTGGTGTTCTGTCTCTCTCAATCTTGTTATGTTGTTGAGTTTAGGGTGTCCATTTTGTTTCTCTCTCTCTCTCTCTCTCTCTCTCTCTCTCTCTCTCTCTCTGGTCCACTCTGTTTTATTTATTTCTCATTTGATCAAAATTGAATTTTGGCTTGATTAAACTTCTTTTTAGGCTAGGGTCTTTCTCTCTTTTGACTCCAAAAAAAGAGAGATTCTGCTTGGTCAAAAGAAAGAGACTCGGTCCAATTATTTTCCTTTTGATTTTTTATTTATTTTATTATAGCAATCTCTTTTTATTTATAATCAAATCTAGGTTTATTATTCTCTCTCTCTTTTTTCCATTCAAATTTATTGAATTTTTTCTTTAAAAAACTTGAGATATTGTATGGGTTTTTTGATGACTCTACTCTGGTCCATTTCTTTGAAACCAATTTGAAAGCACTTTTTCTGTGTTTCTCTGAATTCCCTATGCCGATGGTTGTCGTCTGAGAACTTGTGAATTGGTGAAAAAATTTTCGGCTTAAAAATATTAAGCCGAACAATAGGGAACCAAATGTCGAAATTAAAAACAGAATTTTTTGCCAAATTCTCCATTGATTCCAAAGTTTTCGATAGAATGGCAATTTCTGAGTCGTGGTGTTTGGTATTTTCACTTTTTTTCTTATTTTGAGCTTAGGTGATCCCTTGCAGATCATGTAGTTCTCGATTGGACCTGATCGATAAAACTTTGATTCATAATCTGGTAGGTCGTCAACACCAAGCTGAATTATGGTTAATGTTCGATTAGAATGAATCAAAAATAAAAACTTTCCATCTTCAAAAGCCAAATCGACTTGGGTGAAAAAGGGTTCCAAACCTTTTGACGAGCATCTATACGTTGACAAAAAAACAATTTTTCTGTGATCGTCGGAAATGCAAAAGTATCCCCAAACTTTTTTAAGCATATGATCTTCATGCAACCAAAGGATAATGTTCGAATGCCAAATCCATCCCAATGCAAAATATTCTCTAATTGGTGATGAGATCAAACGTATCTTATCACGTGAATATTCTGTTGAGTATTTTCTAACATAATGTGTTCCACTCATGAAGAAACTACCGTTGTAATGGATCCAGCCATAGCCTTTTATAAAATAGTCGTAAATAAATCCTTTATGAGCTCCAGTATCTTCAAGAAAAGTAAAATAAGTCGGATAGAGTCCCAACGTAACTCTATCTCGGTCAGCCAAATGACTTCTAAAATTATTTTCAAATTCTATTGATGACCAAGCATCAAAAAGTTCATCATACACGTAACCAGAGTATGGAACCGATCTGTAGAAATGGAATCTAAGCTTTCTATAATCAACGATAGTGATAGGATACTTGAATAGATATCTATCGGTTGCTATCCAAAGTTTATGATCTTTGAATCCGATTGCAATGACATCGTCAAAATCACAATCAAAATCTTTTTGCTGTTGAGCTAAACTAGTTTTGATGAAGGTGATGATGATCAACTTGTGCAGTATCATAATGTTGTTTTGCTTGATTTTTCGAACATGCAACAAAAAAACTGAAAATTTCTTCAATTTAAACTCTAAACTTTTCGAACTTCATCATTGGCTCAAGTTGATTCGAATTCGAACAATATTTAGTTGAATAGTTTTTCTCTGACGAAAAACCAAAACTCATTCATTTTGAGAAAAAAATTGAATAACCTGGAATTAAATGATTCGAATAGCAAATCAAAAATTTTTTTTTTTGAAAAACTGGAATAATCTCGGTCCTCAGCTCGATTCACGCTTGATTCATGTTTTGTCTGTTTTCTTGGCCTTAGTGGCGAGAATTTGGTTCATAAAAAATGCTACAATAGATTGATTTGGTAATAACCTGATTCTGGTTCGGAATCGTGTTTTATCTTTCTGTTTTTTTTCGATTTTATTCTGGAAACTGGGAAATAATTATTGATTCAGAGATTATAGGATTTGATACAAATTGAATTTGTTTCAAAATTAAACGTTTAATCAAAAAAAAAAAAATAATAAATCGCTTATTTTAAAAGTAGGTTGATTATCAATTATTTGATCAAAAATTGATCAAATCAACTGCTGAATCAACCAATATCAGAATTGAGTCTGATATTATTTTGAGAAAGTTTCGCTTATTTAGAGCAAGATTTCTTGGATTAGACAAACGGATTTATCATCCGTTAAGATGGAAGCAAACAAGTTTTTTTTGATCAAAATTTAATCAATTTGAAACACACACATACACAGTGACCTTAAATTTTCTGGGTCTTGTAAGCTAAATAAATGCTCGATCAGAAAGATAGTGATTTTTTTAGAATAAACATTTAAATATTTCAATGTGATCCAGGATCAAGGCAATCTTGATTTAAAGCTGCAAAATTTTGAAAAAATTATCAACCAAATCGACAGTTTCACCATCAACAATTGGACTGCCAACACGGGCCACCAAAAATTTAAGGTCGAAGCTTTTTCAGCCAAAACTAATACCAAGGCAATGCAAGTCAGCGCACAGTGAAAGAAAGATAGCCAAGCATTTTCGTGGATGGCACCAAAAAAGGCGAGGCAACTGACGGCAAAGGTGAAGAGCTCACAAATCACAAAAAGAAGCATCAGATTAGTCTGAAAAAAGAAGAAAATGATTTTTTTTTAATGAACAAAGCAAACTGTTTACTTACTTTAGAATATTCAAAATTCGGGCCGAGAATACTTTTCTGTGTTTGGAGACTCAAGCCTTCAAAACATTGAATTATCAGCCAATTCATCATCAAAGCAATAAGAATAATAAACATTTGAGAACCACTCAAAATAGCAAGAGCCCATTTTATGAAGGCAAAACATCTTTTTTTGAATTTGGCCATTGATTTTGAATTTAAATCTGAACAAACCTATGGAAAAAAAAGTTAAGAAATTGATAGTCGTCTCAAACTCTGTGTTTAATGAGCAATGGTCAAGTTGTGAAAAAGAAAAGGAAGAGCCATAATAATGAATAATTCTGTATATGAATGACGCTTCTCTCAACACTAACTCTCTTGAGATTTTTGGTACAAAATGGTCAAAGACAATTTTTTTTTTGCGAAACTATTTAATAAATCACCACATAACTTTGAACTATAAACATTGAGAAATAATAATGTTTTAAATGGAAGATTCCTTTATATGTTAATAGTTTATTTTTGGAACAAAACCAATTGAGGCTTTGATTCATGTTTAGAGTTTCTGAAGGACCTCAAATCATTGACAAACCAAATGGACAATATTACTATCGATAGTTGGATGACCAACAAAGGCAGCCCAAAGATTGGTGCTACCGATATTCGAACCAAAATCGATACGAAAACCAAACAGTTCAGCCCACAGTATAGAATTGAGAGGCATAGGTTCTCAAAAAGAGAACCAAAAAACCAATGGAATTGATGATCAAGGAAAGGAGCTCAAAATCTCCAACAGTATAACAACAAATGCCTAAATGGAGAATGTGTCAATGGATCAAACAAAAAAAAGATTCACTCACTCTGAAAGCTTGCTTATTTCGGAAATCATGTTTTCTTTCCAAATTCAAGTTTAGAATACTTTTAAATGTTTCGAAACAAACCTCTTCAAAATGTTCGATTATGAACAGTTTAACATTAAAAAACAAAGGCTACACAATATTCCCAAACCAGTTTTTGTGATCAGGATCCATTTTCTGATTGAGATACACTTTTTTTCTTCGATAGTCATCGGTTTTCCTACTTTAATATGAGCCATGGTGGTTTAAACTCTTAAAACATTCATAAAAAACCAAGCATTTGTTTTGACATAAAGATTAGTCATTTATTAGTAATTTTTCTCGCCAGTATGTTCACAATCAACTAACCCTGATTAACAATATAATTCTATTTAAATTTTAAGTTTCTGTCTTTCAAAAAAAATCTCTAAAAAATGCTACGTTGAGTCAGAGAGTTAAAGTTCTTCAATTGTTACAGTATTTGCGTTTTCGTTTTCATAATGAATATTCTTTTTTTTTGCAGAATTTCTCATGGCTTGACGTTTTATCTTTTGGAATTTTTCCAGATCAAATATGAACCAAATCCATAACATCACAATTATTAAGTTGACAACGAGAAATTGCCAATAATGAATCTTCTTCAATATCAAAATATCAAACACCAAACTTGAACCATAAATCGCGCAATAAGTGACCGATAAGCAGAAATTTTCACGAAGCGCACCAAACAAACCAATCGATTGTATGAATAAAGATATCAATGCCATTAAAACCCAGAAAATTGTCAATTCAATCTAAATAAAAGAAAAATAATTTTTTAAATGTTCAATTACCATTTCACGTACTTTCAACACGGCAAACAAACTTTCAAAGCCTGGGATACAATTTTGTTCATCTAATAGAATGTTAATCATTATACAAAAAAGCAAAAAGCTGACAAACATTCCCAAAGCAGTCAACAAAACCAGGGTCCATTTTTTGCCATAAAAACAACTTCTTTTGGTATCCATTGATTTCGAGAAAAAAAAACGAAAAGTTTGCAAATACTCTACACTAGAATTGATAAAGAAATAATAAAGGAAAAGGAAATGCTTTCATAGGGAATTTATCTCAATGAGTCAGTTTCAATTTCATATGTGAACCATCTAATAGAATGATAAGTGAAAATTTTGTTGCACATAGAGAGTCACACTCGAATAATAGAATTATAACAGGAACAAAGGGAATTGAAGTTAAATCAATTTTTTTTATTGAATGATCTGTTTTAAACTAAACTCAACATTCTTTTAAATTTCAAGTTTTTAATTTTAGTATTGGAAAAACGTTTTTAAAATACGTTGCTATCAACAATGCTTTGCAGAAAAAAATTTGAAACATTTTGGGCATGTTTCAACTAATGTTTCGAGAGAAAAAATTCGTTAAAAAAAATTATTCAATCAAAACAATATTTGAGTTGTTTTTAAAAGGAATATTCTTTTCTATTGCAAGATATTTGATGGCTTGAAGTTTAGAGTTTCAATATTTAAATCCTTCAATTGTTACAGTATTTGCGTTGTTGTTTTTATAATGAATATTCTTCTCCGTATGAGGTTTGATGGCTTGAAATTTTGCATTTTCAAGGTTTTTCAGATCAAGTGTAAACCAAAACCACAAAATCACAATTATCAAGTTGAAAATGAGAAACGGCCAACCATAAGGCGCCTTTAATATGAAAATATCAATAATCAAACTTGAGCAGTAAATCGCCCAATAAGTGAACGATAAGCAGAAATTTTCACGAAGCGCACCAAGCAAACCAATCGATTGAATACATAGAGATATCAACGCCGCCCAAACCAAAAAAGTTGTTGATTCAAGCTTAACAAAAAAAAAAATCTTTTTTTTAATGTCAATCTACAATTTCACGTACTTCGATCCTGAATGAATCTTCAAAACCTAGAAAATAGTTTTGAGAATAAATTTCGCTATGATCAAACTTCATATAAATCGCTATCCAAAAAAGCAAAAAGCTGAAAAGCATTCCTAAAACAGTCAAAGAAACCAGAGTCCATTTTCTGCAATAAAAGCATTCTGTATTGATATACATTGATTTCGAGAAAAAAAACGAGTATTTTGAAAAAATTTCACACTAAAATCAACGAAGAAATAACAGAAAAAAAGAATATGGAAATATTTTCATTAAAAATTATCCGGATGAATCAATTTCAGTTTCGTATATGAACGATCAAATAGAATAATGAATGAAAATTTTGATTTATATAGATAATCACACTCGAATAATAGAATCTCGATCAAAACAAGAACAATGGAAACTGAAGTTGAATCAAATTTATTTTATTGAATGATCTGTCAATTCAAAACTGAACATCCTTTTAAATTACAAGATTTTAATGTTTATATTGAAAAAACATGTTTGAATAAGTATGCTGCCATCAAAAAAGCTATGCAGTGAAAAAAAATTTGAAACATTTTTGCAAGTTTTTCATTTAATTAATGTTTCAGACAAAAATTTTTCTTCAATGACTTGGATATATACAATATTTGGGTTGATCAATTGAGTTCTAGTAGATATTGGTGGTTAATTATGGAATTTCAAATTATATAAATCATAGGAATTAAATTGGAATTCATTAAAAAAAAACTCAAATTAAAATACTTCTTTTCTGAGTCAAAAAAAAAATTGTCAGGCCTTGTGACAAGCTCCCAGATCAGTTCGGTGTTCAGTCAATGTGATTAAAATCCATTTTCTAATTAGAAAACATTTTTTTATTCGATTGGACTTGAGCTTTCAAAACATTCAAATCAAGCAATATAAATTATCTTTCATTGTGCTATGATAACTTTTGAAATTGATTCAAAAAAATGATAATAATTATGAAAAAATTTGATTGAAAATAGTTCAAATTTCGAGTTCTCGTTCTGAAGAAAAATCTCACAGAAATTCTGTGTTTAGTCAAAGAGTTTGGATATTTAAAAATTTCATTAACAATATTTATGTTAATTAGTGATGTTTCTAAATATCATTTGCGATTGCAGGTTGTTTGGTGGCTGGATGTTCTTTGCAATTTCTTTAGATCAATTGTAAAAAAATTCACAAAATCACTTTGATCAAGTTGGCAGCCAGAAATATCAATAATAAGGCTTTCTCGAAAAAATCAAATGCCAAACTTAAGACGAATGAAACACATCAACTGACTGATAAGCACAAATATTCACGAAGCGCCCTAAACAAACCGATGGACAGGAGACATAGAGTTATTGAAGCAAAAATAACCAAGAAAAAGTAAAAGTTTGTTTAAAAAAAATAATATAAAATTCTTATCTTGTTTTCATCAATAGTGAATTGCAATAGAATGGATTCACGTACTTTGATCTCTTAAAGTGGAACATTGACGCCTAGAATATTGTTTTACTGAAAAATCATAAAATCTTATTTAAATCTCTGTTCAAAAAATGATTGAGCTGCCAAACATTCTCGAAGAATTCAAACGCGATTAGTGTCTATTTTTTTCTATAATCCATTGATTATAAAAAAATTACTTTTGAAAAACTACAATGGAGTTGATGGAAAAAAAACAAAGAAAAAGAAAATACTTCCATTGGAAGTTTTTCTGAGCGATCAGTTTCGTTCAATAACGTTTGTGCAAGATTCAAAGGAAAATAACAATAATAAAAAATTAGCACATAGGGAGTCACATCAAATAACAAAATCCTGATTAGTAGAAGTAAGCACAACTTTGATTTGTTAATAAATTTTTTAAATTTTTTTGAAAAGGAATTTGAATTTGAGAATTAGTTATGATACAAGATAGATTTGGAATTTTTCAAGTCAATCATAAACCAGATGGTCATTATCAATATCAGAAATTCTAAGAAAATAAAAGGCTAAAAAAATTCTAAAGCCAACTAAAAACCAAAAAAAAAAAAGTGATTTACAGAGAATGAATGACCAATAAACCAATATTTTCCAAAACTGCACCAAAAAAAACCAATGGTATTGATAATCAACGAGAGAAGGTTTGGAACCAAAAAGACAATGAAAAAGATCTAAAATAATGAGCAAATTAAAAATTTTTTGAACAAAAAAATTCAATTCGAATTTACCTGATTTTCAGAAGCTTCAATTTCGAAATTAATCGGCATCATTTGTTTTGTAGTCAAACAAATCAAGTTAACCAGAATTTTAAAATTTGTCACAAAAATCATGATTCTTTTTTTTGTAAACAAGCAGATGATTTTCATGCATTCTTTTTAAGCAAAAGAACAAATATAACTTAAGTTGAATCAAAAATAGATTGATTATATTGAATGATCTAAAACTCAAATTCAAAAATTGATCTTAAATTGAACCGCTTTTGAAACATCAAGTAATTGAAAAACATTCGGAGTATGCTGCCACCATTAAAGCTTTGCAGAAAACATTTGAAACATTTCTGCGTGTTTTCATTCGACTAATTTTTTGGGAAAAAAAAATTCTAATGACTTGGATTAATACAATATTATAAATCAAATTTCGGCTATTAGTTAGTCATGAAGTTTTTAATGCAAACATGAATCTAATCTAGGAATTGAATCTGTTCAAAAGGTCAAATCCGAGTACTATTTCTTTGAATCAAAAAACAGATTGTTTTCAAAAAACTTTCAAGTGTTGTGTTTCTGGAATTTGAATGAAATCAACTTGTTCACGAAACAAATCGACAACATCACTATCTGAGTTTGGAAGATGAATGTAATCTTTTATATATTCGACTATTCAAAACCAAAGTGTTTATAAAGCAATGAGTAACTGATAAGAAAACCAATCAGCGAAACTATTGAAGAAAAAAGCCTGGAAACATGTTTCAAACTTTTTTAAATAAAAATCGAACCAAGCTTTCAAATTAAAAATCTTCACTTTACTTGTAAAAGTTTTTCAGTATCACTGTTGAAATCATCATTATAATAATTCAACCATAAACCATTTTATAAATCAAATAATCCTAGTTTTATTGCAAAATGAAAATTGGTCTATATTTAGTCTCAATTTAGATTTAAACATTCCTAAACGAGAAGATCAGCTATGATTCAGTTGTGTAAATCGATTAAATGGTTTTTTTGTTCAAATTTTTTCGATTAGAATTTCAAGTTTTAAAATGAAAAATGTAGAAATATTCAGAGTATGAGTTTGGAAAAAATCTGAAGCATTTCACCATGTTCGGGTATAATTGAAAATAATTATTTTTGAAACGAAAATATTTTCTCAGTGATGTTTGCGTTAAAAATGGCATCAAAATGGAATAATCAAAACATAAATCGAGTAAGATTAATTAATTAGTAATACTGATTTGATACGATTTTAATTTTTTCAGTAGAAAATGATGATTTTAGCTTGGGATGGTCATTTATTGATATAATAACCAAATATGATTGAATAAATACAAGTTTTTCTACAATGACTTAATGCAAAAATTAATTTTAATTTTTAGGTACAGTATTCAACAATAAGATTTTCATCATGACAAATTTTAGCCTCAATTTTTTCGGTCACATGATATTTGATGAATTCAAAGTTTTTCAAATCAGCAATATAATGATCAATAAATTACTGACAAGGGTACCAAAAGTTTCAAAGCTAAATGAAAACCCAATTCAATCAAAATCAGCACACACACTAGAAGTTTGATAAGCAAATTTTTTCCAAAGTTATTCCACTGAAATCAATAGAAGTGATGGTCAATTTGAATAATCCGATGAGAACGAAAAAGTATTCATTTCCCTAAAACAAAACAAAAATATTTTATCAAACAAAAAGAGCAAAAAAAAATTGATTATTTTTATATTTTCAAAACCATTGTGTGTTATATCGACAAATTTATTGTTTACTTTGTGATGAAAACGAACCCAATTCGTAGCCAACCAATACCAGTTGATCAATGTCTGAAAATATGTCACAGCCACCAAGAACCATTTCAAAAAAACAAAATTTTTTCTTCAATAATAAGCCATTGAAGTTTTCAATTCAATCAGAAAATCTATATTGGTGTAAAATTATTGTGTCTTGATTTGTGTTAGTTGATCAAAAAGAACAAAACATTGATTCAAGGATTAGTCATTTATTTGTCAATTCGATGTGTAAATGATGAAACTGAAATGAAACGGTTCTTCCACTGAATAAACTTTAGACGTAAAGAACAAAACATTGATTCAAGGATAAGTCATTTATTTGTCAATTCGATGTGTGTATGATGAAACTGAAATGAAACGGTTCTTCCACTGTATAAACTTTAGAGGTAAAGAAGGTTTTCCATGAAACTATTTATTGATTTATTTTTTTTCAAAGAAAAGTGTCATCATCTTTCGACAAGCAAAAGTAAATCTTTTCTGCTGTTCCAATTGGAATTTGGACCCATTTTTTCAGGCCAGTATGTTTTACTTTTTTATATCAATCTTTAATATTTTTCAAAATGCCGTAACGACATCTGGGATTGTTTAATGCTGTTGGATAATGATATTTTACTTTTTGGGCAGTAGATAGAGCTAGGTTTGAATAAAAAAATCTAAAAATCTTAGAATTACATTATTTTATTCTGGTAGTCTCAATTTGTTTAACCAGAGTGTTGAGCGCAGTGCTTCACCAAAGAAAAAAAAATTGGGTTCTTCAAATATTTGAATATTAAATTATGCAATGATTGAACAGGTAGAACCAGAATTTTGAATAAATAAAAAGACCAAGAAAGAGAGAGAGAGAAAACGAAACAGATGAAAATAATGATTCGATATCATAATAATGATGATTCTTTTCTCCATTCTAATTCATTTATTTCAATTGAAATAATGAATAATTTTCTATTCATGAAACAAATTATGACGGCATAATGATTGATTGAATCAAACCAGAAAGAATTTTTTTTTTCACATCAAAACCTCTGTTTTTTTTCTCATTAAATAATGTTGAAGAACACGTTAACCTAACGGGTGGCCATAAATAAATAGAGAAAAGTGTAATTTGGAAAATTAATTTCAATCAAAAACTTGACGAGAGTTTTTTTTCTCTATGAAACCCTGTATCTTGTGCCCTAGAAAAATCCTGGAATCTAGTTCCAAAGGAATTTGAGAAAATCTTAAATTCTGTTTGGATTTTTGTTTAATAAACTTTTTGTTTGCGAGTGTGTGTGTGTCTATGTATGGTGCGTTTGTTTGTTTAATTTATTTTAAGCCGTTTTTATTTCAATGAAACAAAGTTTAGTTTTCCTGAACGCAACACTGGGCAAACAAAGATAGTAAACACAAATTGATGAAATAAATTTCTTTCTGGGCTCAACAAAGTTTCTCTCTTTGTTTTGTCTTGTCTTGCTTTTTCTTTGTTGAATCTATTTCTGGATCAGGGTTACCAATGCTGGACAACCAATAAGTCCAACATAAGGCCTTGATATTAATAATTCCAAGTGATTAGAGATAAAGAGAAGATCCAAAGGAATGGAATTATAATTCCTGTTTCCGTATTCAAACACAAATTGAGATTTGAACGTATAAATTTGGTTGCTTGTTGTTGTTGTTGTTTTTTTCTATCCAAAGCTTTAATTATATCATTGTATAATAATGGATGATGATGGAATATTGTTTTTATTTAAAACGATAAATTATAATTAACAATAATTAGCTAGAAACATTTTTTTTTTTTTCGTATAAAGCTGTCTTTTGTTCATGGAATTTTCGAACAACACAAAGAACCAAAAGTACCTAACACACACACACAGGTACAGTAAATTTACTTGTCTAGTGAGTGTGTGTGTGTGTGCCAAACATCATTAAATCATTACAATTACAAATCACAACTTTATTCTCTCATTCTAGTAACCCAAGAGATGAAAAAAAAACTTTTTTTTCTCATCCAGGATGAATCGATCGATAGGTTCATGGTAATAATAGTTTGTTTGGTTGGTTAGTAATGGTCAGTGGTGGTGGACGTTGCCCAGAAACTTTTCATTTGGGTTTGTGTGTGACACAATCTTTTCACCATGATTATGGTATCAAAACACTTGCACACAAACACTCAATCGCACACAAACACACCGAACAGAATCCCCAAAACAGTACCAGAATTTTGGAACAGAATACTACAACCAAAAATCTGTTATTTAACAAACAGAAGAAAAACTAATGCACTTCAATTGTGTATTCCTTTTAATGTTTGTTTAAACAAGAAATAGAACGAGCACCAACAGTTTCAACTTCAATTTTCACTAACAATAATGTAACGAGCTCATGCTGTTGTTCCTCATCACGAAACTCCCAATTACAACGGCAACACGAATTAAGCACCATTCATATATTCTGAACATAATACAACTTCCCCCCCCTCCACCCCACCCGATACTCCTCGAAAAAATAATGGTAATGATAATAAGCCTCTTTTTTCTCTCATTGATTCATTCGGAATTTTGCATTGAAATCCTGGTTTATTATTTTTTTTTTCTGGTTATTCTGTGCGTTTTTTTTTCTCTGATGAACTGAAGCACTTTTTCACGTCTTTACGGGTTTAACAATTGGAAGAACCAAAGACGACAACGATGATGATGATTTTTTTTTTTTTTTTGATTCTGGAACAAATTTGAATATGTCGTGTTTAATTTGTTTGTACGACACTTTGTGTAAACTACAATCACACACACACACACTGAGCTACATAGTGAAAATCGTAAAATTCTGTTCATTTTCTCCATTCAAGAATGGAGAAAGAATCTCATTGTTTTGGGTTGTTTGTTTTCTTGTTTGTTCGTTGTTTTCTACATTGAAGAATTGAAAACAAACAACAACAACCAAAACAACAAGGCCCAGAAACTTTGTATCGAAAATTCTGTGTGTGTGTGAGTTGAAGTGTGTTGTAAAATAAATAAATTGAATGATAATAAAAGTTTTTATCATCAACTAAGAGCGAACACTCTTTTCTATTTCTACTGTCGTCGCCGCCACCACCACCACCACCACCAGAATCAACGAAATGAAAATATTCTTCTTGTTCTCATCTCAAACAAGAAGAATTCAATTCTGTTGTAATTCTGTTATATGTTAATGTTTGTTGTTGTGTTGTCCTATTATCAGTAGTGAGAAATTTTCAAAGATAAAACACAATGTTTTTTTTTCTTGCTAGAATTATCATTATGGCTATTAATAGTTTTTTTTATACTGTGCTTGATACTTTTCTTAGGGTTCCAGCCAATATATACCCAAATTAATGTACCAAGGTAATATTAAATTCTTTTCTTATTTGATAATAATAATAATGTCGAACTGAGATATCCAGTAATAATAATAATGTTGTTTAAACAGTAATGATTCTAGTGAATCTTTACTCCTAAGAAGTGTTTATATAGTTTTTTTTTCTGTGGATGTATTATTAGCTGGACCTAGATGTATGTTGTTGATTTCCTAGATCTTCTAGGGTTTTTATATCTAGTGCATTTGTTGTTTTTTTTTCTCGTGGAAATCTCTAGAGAGATAGATAGTTTGGTCTTCAGTTTTATGGTAAATAATTTTTTTTAGCTGAAGAAAATAAAAACAATAAAACAGTTTTGTAGAAAAGATTGCCCCATTGATATGAAAGCTGTTTAATTTAAGCTTATTATTATTATTAGTCTTATTATTATTATTGTTGCTGTGGATATTTTTATAAATTACTCAATTAGTTTCATTCTACACTCTCCATGCTACTCGATCATATCATCATTTGGGCCCTAGATATTGACGCCCAAAACAACAAAACTCTCTTCTGGAGAATTGATTAGAAATCTATTTCGGAAAAATTCTTTGAACTTTAAATGGTTGTAGCATAGTGTTTTTTTTTGTGATATTTACACTAAGAGGAAACAGCACAAATACAAATCTCTTTTTTTCATTAATTAATTTGGTATTTCCTGTGACATTAATGAACAAGCTGAGGAAATCTAATACTCGAAAGTTTCTCTTGAAACTAAGAAAAAACGTTGTTTTGGTTTTTTTTAATAGAAAAAACAACTCTTGTTATACCTGAAATTGTCTTAGGGCATAGTCATAATAATCAAGCTTCTTCAAGTTGCTTCTTTGTCTTATTAATTAGCTGTCCGATGTGTGTGTGTGTGTGTGTTGTTTCAGTTATTTTTTTTTCGGCTAACAGACTGGAATTTTTCTTTGAGTATTGATTTATTCGGGTTGTTCCCGTTATTTTTCCCATTGTGGGATTTCTTTGATAATCTTGTCTTTGTTTTGTTCTGTTTTCATCTGTTGTCTGGAGAAAGAGTGTTTGTGTGTGTCTTCTCAAGTTTTTATTATTGTTATTCTCTCTGGTTGTTGTTCTCATTTGTTTAGCCTGCTTGTTTGGTCCTTTCTTCGTCTTTTCTACTATTCATTAGTTTTTCTTCTTTTTCTTTGGAACAGAAATCAAGCTTATGGCATTTTTGTTTGTTTGTTTGTTTCCCTTAGTGCTAGTTTGAATGGTGCAAAACATAACAGCAATAATAATAATGATCATCATCATCATTAGTTTTATTATGTGTCTCTCTCTCCCTGTCTGTCAGTGTCTATCTTGGTTCATTCATGATTATTATTTTAGTTCATAATGTTGTTTGGTTGGTTATGGTGAATACACCGTAGACTATAAAATAATAAGCAATACTAGCAACTGTGTTCAAACACTAGTTGTTATGATAATAAGAATTAGTATTAGGACTTGTTTGTGGAAGTTAGTTCGAGATGTTGCTCTGTGTCGGGCTCCAATTCGTATTCTTTGATTTTTTGGGGTTTTTTTCTCATTTTATTACTGCAAATTTTATAATTATCTTTCGAGAAAAGTTTTTCCATCATTTCAGCAAGTCGTCAATTTTTTTTTTATTATCACCATAACGAAAAGAATGAGAATTTGAAAATAGTGTTGGGGCTAGAAAAATAAAGCAAAAAAAAAAAATAACAGATTCAACAGATTTTGGGATTCTAAGCTCGATCGGCTTCAATTTCTTCTAGCAAGTTTGTTGAAAAGAATAAAATTTCTCTTGAGTTTGAAAACATGGGAAACAAAATTGGAATGATTGTTCAATTCGGGTAGAATGGAGCCAGTTTTTAAGTTTCTATTTTTTTTGATTATTCATTGGTAATAATATAATTATTGTTGTCCTAGTAAAAGTACCCGATATCATATTTTTTTTCCCTTCAATTCTGTGTTTCTCTGGTCTCCAGTGTTTTTATTTTGCCAATTGTTAATTAACGAATTGGTGGGTTACTAAAAAAAAAAAAAGCTTGATTGTTTAATGAATTTCCAATATATATTTCTGTTTATTCATTCATATCATTGATGGGTTTTTTTTTATATATTGGGTTTGTTTGTTGAATCCAATATCGTTGCTTCGTTTCTGGTTCGGCGTGGTTGTGTGTGTGTGTGTGTGTTTTGGGTGATTGTCAATTTTCTCTTTCCTGCGATCACGTTTCCACTATTGATTGATTCTGATTATAAAAAAAAAAAACGAAAGAGAATGTATTCTAGTTTCTAGTCAAAAAACAAAAACTTTGAAAACTCTGAAAGTTTTTTCTTGCCTTGCGGCCTTATTTTCGACTCTATGTCAGCGTTTGTTTTTTTTAATATCATATCCCGCTCAATGAATGGCGGTCCACATTCATCATTCAAACCAGAAAAAAAATTTCAAAAATCTTCTTAAGAAATAAAAATTAATGGAAAAAAAAAACTTTGGCTAACTAACAAAAAGTGAAAAATAAATTTTCTTTATCTGAAAAAAAAAATCTGGTTCAATATGTTGGGAGACATTTAGACTTCATCAAAATTTCTCTTAAATCTTGGCTTTTTCTCCGAAGTTCCATTCATTTGAAATTTGTGGAGAATTCAGTTTCTAAAGAACCAGGAGAGGGGATTTTTTGAAAATTCTTCTTGGTTCGGTTTGTTTGTTTGTTTGGTTTGATTCGTATTTTTCAATATTTTTCTTATAAAAAAAAAGTTTCGATAGAAATTGATTTTTTTTTTTTCTCAAAATAATATTGAAAGAAAGAGAGAGAAACAAATAGAAAGAGGAAAGAACACATTTATTTCAGCCAATTCTGAGGTTCATTTGTTGTTGTTTGTTTTTTTTTTCTCCAACTGTCTGTCTGTCTTTGTGTGTCCAAACAAAAATTTTCAATGACATTTTCTTTTCAAAGGGACTCTCTGTTTCTGTGTGTGTGTGTTGTCGGAATTCTGGTTGTTTCGTTTTGTTAGTTGGATGAATGAATTGGCTGGTTTAGTTGATTTCGACTTTTTTCCAAATTTTTTTTTTCCTTCTTTTAGTTGTTTTCCAATTGACAATATTGTTTCCCATTACTGTTTTGAACAACAGCAGAAAAAAAAACTCTCTACCCGCACACACACACACACACACACACATACAGACACTGTTGTTATTGTAGTGTATTTTAATTCCCCATTATTTTTCAATTCGATATAAACCCGAAAACAACAACAGTAGAGAGAGAGAGAGAAAAAAAACTGAAACGAAAATTATTATTATGGTTGTTCGTTCGTTCGTTTGTCATTTATTAATAATAAAATTGAAAATAATAATGATGATCATCATCATCATAATAATAATAATAACAATAAATGAAATAACATGAAAATAACACAACAACAACAACCAGAGGAACTCTTTAAATGTGTATGGAAACCACTAAATTGAAAATGATCCTCCTAAAGCAATAAACATTCAACAATTTTTGAGCCAAACAACCATTCAAGTTTTTTTGTTGTTGTTGTTTTCTACTCAAACTTCGTTTAACAATTTTTTTCTTCTTCTGGTATTTTGGTTCGAATTTGAGTTTTTTTAGGACTTACTATTACTTAAACCATTCAAATTTATGAATTCCGTTAATCTATGCTGAATGTTTCAAAAAAAATTTCTTCTGGTTCTAGGTTCTGGAGAGTATTTTCTGGTTCGGCTGTTATTTTCAAAGTTTTTTTGTCATATAAGATATTGGATGAGTGAGAGAGTTAATCTGTCATTAACAGATTGTTTTAATGATACTGTTTTATGTACTTATTTGATTAATAAATCTACTTCATGGTTCGTTTAGTTTATAAATTTTCTCTCTCTCTCTCTCTTTTCTGATTATCCCATATGGTTATTTCCAAATACCTGGTTTTTCTCCGTTTTGTCAAAACTATTACAAAGAAATTATCTCTTCAGTTCTTTGAACGGAGAAAAAGGAAGCGCGATATCAAGGTGAGAGTTTCAAGAGAAAATTATCCTAAAGTATTTGAGTTTGATTAAAAAGTTTCCCAGAAGAAAATTGATAGAAAACAGTGAAACCCAATTAAACGAATTCTTGGGAAAAGAAATTTTGAGTTTCTATGAAATTCAAAAGAATCAGAAGAATAAGATTGAATTCTGATTGGAAATTTATTTGAAAAAAAAACTGTTCATCATGTATCCAGCAGCAGCAGCAGCAGCAGCAGCAGCAGCAGCGTTTCGATTCAATAGAAATTTCAATTTCTATAGAAATGAAATTTTGATATTTTAATAGGTTGGAAATGAAATTATTTTCTCCCGCTCCACAAGCTTCCTGTTGATAAAATACGAAGAAGACGAAAAAATATTATTTATTTGATTTGTAGAAAAATATCGAATAAAAGAGAAAAAGAAAATTTCAAAATCTAGGTCTCATAGTGAAGAAATGAGAAAATGCAACCAAATGGTTTTAAAATTCGAATAAATAATTCTATTTGTTTGTTTGTTTGTTGGGGCAATGTTTTTGTGTTGGGAACAGAGACTAGCCTGAAAAGAGAAAAAAAATCGAATTAAGTGAAAAATATTTCTTTTTCAGTCTGTGTGTGTGTGTGTGTGTGTTGGCATACCAACAAACTTTATTATTATTGTTGTTTTTCTCAAAAGAAATTCTTGTTTTCAAACACACACACAGAGAAAAATTTATATTTCACAAAAGATTCTTTTGTTGGAGAGAGAGAGAGAGAGAGAGATAGAGCCCTAGATGATGATGGTTTTTCAAGTATTTCACATTGAACAAAATGAATGAATGAATGGATGGATGGATTGTTCTCTGTTTGTGTGTTTATTACAAACCAACCAAACACAAACAAACAAAAAAAACTGATAACACTCCATTACACCAATAAACGCATTAAATTAAATTATTATACAGTCATGTCACCTGAATGAATTTTCTAAGAAACTAACAGCAGAAAAACCACAACAAATCAAAATCGATTGATCCAGAATTTTGAAAAGATTCTCTTGAGCTGTTCATCATTTTGGTTTTTAAGAAAAAATAGGATTCAAGAGAATGACAAAGTTTGATGCAAAAATTATGAAAGTGAAACAGTTTGTTTTTTTTTCTGAAAAATTAAGTTTTTTTTTGAAATAAAGACGCACGCACACAAACCCATCAAAACATTTCAATCATATTAATACAGAACAAATTTTACGCCCTTCAAAAGTTTAAATCTCTGCCCGGGTTTGTGGCGTCGTTTGGTTTTTGTTGGTTAAAAAAAAAAAAATTCTTCGATGAAGGAAGAAGCAGAAAAAATGGACGCTTCAATATGTTTTCATTATGTTTTAATATGATCTTCGGATATGATTTATTAAAACCAACAAAAATAAATAATACACCCTAAGAATTTGACAGAGATTTTAATCTAAACAACAACAACAAAAAACTTGAAGAGATCCAGATTTTTCTTCTTCTCTTTTTTATCTAGGTTTTTGGTTCTAGCTTTCGAGAATGAAAAATGGTATTTTTTTTTTTTATGGATAAAATAATAAACGATCTCATTTTCTATTCATATTCTGTGTGTGAGAGAGAAAGAAACTTTTGTCTTGTTAGTCTCTCTTTGAAATCTTGTTAGTGTTGTTTCATTGTTTGTTTGGGTTGGTTGGTTGGTTGGTTGGTGCTTGGTTCTTTATTATATTCTCTCATCATCATCGTCATCCGAAAAGAATCCAAAGGTAAACTTTGACAAACTTTCAACATATGTATAGAGAAAGAGAGAGAAAACATACAGGTTAATATAGGTTTTATTTTTTCTCTGGTTCTTTTTGGTTCATTTATTTATTATTATCATCATCATTATTCATATATGTTTGTCTGTGTGGCATAAATGTATGTTCATATCAATTCAAGTGTGTTGTTTGTATCGTTTATTTTTGTTTTCTGTTTTTGGTTTCTTTACGTTGTTGTTGTTGTTGTTATGTTTGCTCACCTTTTAAATAACAAACAAACTTAGGTAAAAGAAAAATTCAATAGATAAAACTTTTTGCGATAACACACACACAGGTAGACAGACAGGACGGGACAGGTACCAAACAAACCCTACACACACCGACAACACAATAACCAACCAAAAACTAATAACATTTACCAATAATAATAACATGAAGAGGAAAACATCTACATTAAATTTATAAAGTCTTTGAACATCTTGCGATGTGTTGTTTTCTTTTTATCTTTATTCTCGTTTTTTACTGTCAAGGAAAAAAAAACAGATTTTTTTAGAGAAAACATAAAATTCCGGAATTTATTCAATGGAATAAAAAGTTACATAACCTCATTACTGAGAGAAATCGTGCCCAGCCAAGAATCAGAATTTTAACTAGAGTAGTTTGAACTTTGTTTTCCTCTAAAACTTCGAGCCATTTATTAATGGGAAGAAACAGTTTTTGTTGTTGTTTTTTCTCATCCCTTAAATTGAACTACTGAAGAATCTATTGTGATAAGCTATTGTAACTTTACCTATCCACAAAAATCTTTTCCTGGTTATCAATTTATCGGAGAAAGTGTTCAAGTTTTTGAATTGATAATGTTTTTTTTTTGTTGTTGCTTTTTTCTAGTCTCAAAACTTTGGTTCTATTAATAATGAATTCTGAGAGGAGGAAAGCGCCCTCAAGAATTTTTCAATGAAAATGGGGAGCCACCAGACAAACCGGCGTTTTTTTCTTCTCTGAATTGAAATTCAAATTTTTCAAATCAGCTTTTTGATGATGAAGATTTGTTCTCATTTTTCATTCTGGATCATCAATGATCTGAAAAAATTTTTCAAAAAGATTCCTTCAAAAGTTTTTTTCTGACAATAAGAAGAAGCGAAGACAAACTTGAATTTTTTATGATTCTATTCACTAAACCCCAATGTTTCACATTCTGTTCATCAAGAGTAAACATGCAGACTGGAAGACAAGTAACAGTAATGAGAACGCCATTTTTTTCCTTTGGAGACAGAGAAAAATTATCTTAAACACTACACACACCAGACTAGAGACCTAGAGAGACAACAAACATATACATTGAAAACCATGAGAAAAGTTTCAGTTTTTCTCTCTCTCTCTCTTTAGTTCTGACAAACATGCGCTTCATCATTGTTTGATGAAAGAAAAAGAATTCTACCAAAAAAAGAAACCCAGAGTAGTAGTTTATATATTGTGTTCTTCTTCTTGCTTGCGGGAGTAAGCATATAAAAACCCGGACCCGAACAACAACAAGAAATACCCGAAATGATAATAATAGGAAAGTGAGAGAGACTGTGGAAAGAGGAAAAAAAAAGGAAAGAAAGAATATTCTTCTTCATCATATTTTTGCCGGCTTACCATTAGAAAAAATTATTCTGTGTTAAACCATTAGTTTGGTTTGGTTTGGTGTCTACGGTGTTACTCGTGTTTTTTCAGCCAGTCAGTGTTTGTTTCAATGTGGGTTTAATATTATCCTTCTATCAAGTGTTTTGTGCTGTTTGGTTTGTTCTTCTCAATGTGTGTGTCAATTGATTCCATTAATTTGAGAAAGAAAATCAATTTTTTTAATCAAAAAAAAAAATCTTTAAAAGAATTTATCAAGAAAAATTCAGTCATTCATCGATTTCATTCACTTTTCATTTAGTGAGAAAAAGAGAGGCAGTTGTTTGATTTGAAAATTCAATTTCTGGTTTAATTTTTTTTTCTATGAGATCTGTATGCTTTTCTTTGAAATTCTGGTTCTTCTTCTCAAAGAGAACAACCAGAGAATTGAATTAAATTTGATTTTTTTTTTTTTTTTGAAACCTATTTTTCACTATTTTTAACAATAATTTAATTTTTTTTTCAGAATATTCTTCAACAGAAGAAGAAAATATCCCAGTGAAAATGTTTTTTTTCTTTTTGTGAAATAATTTTATTGCTGAACAGATTGATTAATAAGTTTTTCTCATAAATTCATCACATTGTTCGATTATTTTTCGTGTTTTCGTGTGTTGGTTTTTTTTTGTGAGAAAAAAATTGAATTATATTTGTTTTTGCTTTGGTTTGTTCTATTTACATTACTGTTTGTTTCGTTCCAAATGGAACGATTGTGTTGATTTGATTGTCTGTGCTTGTGTGTGTGTGTGTTCGATTGTGGAACTACAACAACAACCAAAACATTCAAATCGATTAGAGCTAATTTATTATTTTTAAACATCGGTGTGTTGATTGTTTGGGTGTTGTGCTAACGAATCAAGATGAAACAACTTTGGTTCATCGTATAAATTTTCAGTGGAGAATCAGGAGAAAAAAAAATAGTGTTTGTGTTTTTCAAGTGATTTTTTTTTTCTTCAAAAAAACTCAATGGAAACCTTTCAAAGTTTTAATTGAAATTTTTCTCCCAACTTGTTTTGGTTTCAATAATTCAATGTTCAACGGTAAATGCATGTTCTCAACAGAATTGAATCTCGACCAAACAAGTTGACAACACAACAGCAAAAACAACAACAAGACCCACTGGCGAACCGTTGATGAAGTGAGTCAATTTGAACCTATTCATAGCTTTATTTCTTCTTTGAACCGTGACCGTTTCACTCTCTGGCCCTTGCCATGCAACACAACGAGATTTTTTCAATAAGAAACCTGACTAATTTTGAGTTTCTTTACTAAAATTAAAAACATTCTAAAAATATGTTACTCTGTCATAATGAAAAAAAAATTGGTCTTTTAAAGTAGTAAACGACAGGCAAATAAAGAAAGAAAAGAAAAGACCAAAGAAGATGAGAAGTTATAATTGAATTTTCATGTTAGAATTTGATGAATTGACGATGATTGGTTAGGAGGGGATGACAAAAACACTGAACAACAACCCTAGAAGTAGAAAAAATATGAGCTTGCTATATCTGTTAAAAAAGTTTTAGGGCCCAAGTTCTTTTAAGAAAACAAAAACTAAGATAATTTGAAAAATTTGTCTCACAAAACCAAAAACTGGAACCAATTCCAACAGTGAAACAGAAAATTATATTTTTGGATCACTCGGTTTTTTTTTGGCTCAAAAAATTTTATCCTGTTGTCTGTGTGTGTGTGTGTGTGTTCGTGTGTGTGCTGATGTTTCTCCATGGTTTTCAATTGAAATTAGAGTTTTTCATTTGGAACCCGAAAACGAGACCCAGAGAAAAAAGAAGCGAAGAGAGTGATCGTTAATTTCAATTTATTTTTTGGTTCGTTTGATCCAAAAAATTTTTTCTATTCTTCGTTTGTTTGTGTTTGTTGAAATTTAAACAGAATGGGGTGATGATTTTTTGTTTCATTTTCTCGGGCCTTTCTTCAAATTGAAACTGTTTGTTTTTTATTTTTAATAAAAAAAAAACTTTTTTGTTGTTGAAACGCTTTTTGTTGGTTTGTTTGACTTGGGACCTTCTTCCCCTCGACAACGAAGACGACGACAACAACCAGAAAAATATGAACCAAAACCAAAAAAACAACAACAACAAAGTTTTTAAGATTTCCATTTGCTGCTTGTCATTGTTGATTCATTCTATTTTTCCGCTGGTTGTTGAAAATGATTGTTCTTGACAGTGTTTGTTTTTCTGTTTCTCTGAGAGTTTTGCCAAAAGAAATATTATTTCAAAAAAAAAAAAACTTTTGAAATAAATTTCTTTCAACTTCAATTGACACAGGCCAAAATTCTAATGCCGCAACTGTTTCCCAGAATTTTTGAGAGTTTTTTTTTTTGAAATAAAATAAAAAATAATTTTATTTCTATAAATAAATAATAAATGGAGATTAATTTGAAATTTGATTAATTTTTCGTTTTTCCTTCGTTTGTTTTTGTGATCTCTGGTTAAAAGTTAATGCTCTTCATTTGAAGTTAATTTTTTAAAGGAAATCGGGTTTGACGATTTTAACGAGAAAAAAAGGGAAAACTTTTTTTTTCTAATTAGGCCCTGAGTGAATGGGAGAGAGAGGGCCCAGCATCAAGAACCTGGTCTCTGTTTGGGTTTGGGAGTAGGAGGACTACTGTTGATGAAAATATTCTTTCATTTGAGAATAATATACTTCTCTCAGTCTGTGTTTCATTCAATTTTTATTCGAATTTAGTAAACTGAGAACCGATTTCAAAGTTTTTTGCTGAAAAGTGAAAAATGGCTGAGCATAGAGAAAAAGAGAAGAAGAAAACTTTACATTTAAATAGATTCTGGTTTGTTTTGTTTTAGTTTTTTTTATTTCGGCTCAGAAAAAAAAACTTTTCCATCTTATTTAACAAGAACAAAAAATGTTCTCAACTGAAATCATTCTCGAATACACCCAAAACGGAATCCGAACTTTTATTTCAACGTTTTTTTTTTTTTTTGAAAGTTTCAAGAGTTTTTTTCTAAAGAAGAATCTCTCTAGTTTTTTTTTCGGTTAATCTAAAAATTTTGAAACACTGGAAGTGATGCCTGATTTACGTACCACGTTTAGGTTTGATAAATTTGATTCTTTTAAATATAAAAAAAAGCGGTTTTGATTGTTTCAAAGACAATATTCTTCTTGAAGAACAAAAGCAAACTAAAAAAGCTTCAAAATTTTAAAAGTTTCTCATTGTTTAGGGTGATTTCCTATTTTCAGATTATCAATGTATTTCTCTTTGTGGGTTTTTATTCGAATTTCAGAGAGAGAGAGAAAAAGCTTTGTGATTTTGAATAATTTATTAGCTATACAGACCAAAATAAAAACCGTAATTTTTTTTTTGTTACTGTTGAAACTTAGACAGCACCAGAACTCTGGAACAATTTCAACTGAGTGTTCCAATTGGAATTTAAGCGTATAGAAAAAAACACCATTTCAAATTAATAGTAGTAATAATAAAACTGAAAAAAACATACGATTCTAGATTTGATTAATGTGGATTGGCGTCAACACTACAAACAACCTGGAACAAGAAAAAAAAGTTGAATCAAATAAATTTTTTCTCTCTGAAACACCCGAATTTTTTTTTTTTGAATCACCGTGTTAATTAACTTTTATTTCTATTCGTTGATTTGATAAATTTTTTTCACTCTTCATAAAAAAAGAAAGTTTCATTGGAATTTATATTCCATTCCATTCATTCTCCGATTGAATTTTTTTGTTAGCAATAAATTTAATCTAATAATAAACATTCTGGTTATTCAAAATTATGGTTACCGCTAACCAGATAGTTGTACCAGACAGACAAACTAAATAATGAATCAAGTTTGTTTGTTTTCAACTCTTGTTCAAGTAAATTGTCACCAGAAAAAAAAGCCAAGCGTTTTATCATTCAAAAACAAAATTTTGAATGGCCAAAAAAATTTTTGAACAAAATAAATCAAATCTAGAGATGGAGAGAGCGAGAGGAAACTTGTACAAAATGACAAGTTTTTCGAGTGTGTCAAATCGAAAATCGTTTCATCACACACACACACACATTCTATTCTTTGGTTCATTTGGTGAGCTCCTGGTTCTCCAATTTCCATTCGCATTCATTGAATTTTGACAATTTTGTTTCCTCTTTTGATAGTGTGTCTTCTCCCTGTTCGTTGGTTCATAATAAATTCCGTTTTTTTTTCCTATCTACTATTTGATTTGATTCAAATTTAAATTGAATTTTTTTTCCCATCTTCTTCTTCAACATCATAATAAACCAGTTCTATATGTTGATAATAATAGCAAGAGAAAAAAATGTTTCATTTGAATATGATTGTCAAATAAAGATGTGTATGTGTGTATGTTTCAAATTAAAGAACCAGAGGACCGAGAATCTGGTTTTTTTGCGTCAACAGTACCATTATCTCTATCTTGTTGGCTTACTCATTAAAGAATGATAGTCTCAGTGAATAAACTCATTCAGTGAGATTCTTTTTTCTGGTTTACAATTTATTTCATGGAAGAGAATCCCGAGTGCGTGTCTATTCTCTTGTTGTAGGGCCTCGTTATGATTAATAATAATAGAAAAACACACACACACACTATCACATTGTCAATATAATAGATTTTTCTTCTTTTTCTTGGTTTTAAGTAGAGCCTAACCATTCAATCCATTTGTTGTCATTTTGAGTCAGTGAGCCAAAACTGACTTGTAGCCTTTTTGTTTTTGTTGTTTCAAAATTCTAAAACTCTGTATCTTACTAAAAATTCATAAAGTTTTTTCTCTTTAGGCCTGCTTCAACCAAATGGCTCAGGCTTAACTAGAAAAGAGGGGAAAAAAATTAACTTATCAGCCAGCTAGAGTGAATTGTTCTCATCTATCTAGAATGTATTCCATGGAATGGTTTCGAATTCTTTTCCAGGGTTCTTTATGTGAAGAGACAGAAAACAAAATTTTTATTTTTTATTTCCATCATTATCATTGTGTTTTTTAATAATTTAAAATGTCTGAACCCGAACACACAGAAATGTTTCGCTGATTCTCTGCTCACTGGTTCCTCGGGTATCTTTTTCAAATTTTGGTCCGGAACAAAAAAAAAAATATGACACAATAATGATACCCAAAAAGAGAAAAAAGAAAGACAAAAAGGCCAAAATTTTTATTATTTTCAAGTATTGTAATGGGAGAGAGAAAGAGAAAAGACATATAAATAAATTTATTTCTTCTCTGGTGAAATAGAAACCCAGACTAACAAATTAAAATTTTTACTGACAGTTTTTTTTTCTCTCAGTTGGTTTCTTCTTTGCTGGAACTGTTTCATTTGGAACAATTGTTTCTAAATTTTAATTTTGTTTCAAATTTTCTGTTTCATAAGACCGAAAAAAAAGTTTTATAAATTTCCTTCTTAAGATTTTCTTAGTATTTGAGTTTAAAAAAAATGCTTTGAGATCCAGAGATCAGAAATAAATTTTTTTTAATTAAAAAATTTTTTAAAAAATTTTTATTATTTTTAAATAAATAAATATGTCAAGTAGTTATGTTTCTGAATTTTTTATGATGGTTTATTTGTTGTTGTTGTTTTTGAATTTGAATTTGTTTACCACCCAAATAATAATAATTTATGTAAATTTTTTCTTTGTATGTTTCTAATGCCGTTGTTCGAAACTGTTGGCTTTGGATAATGTGCTATTTGTTAGTCGGTTAATTTTTCAAAGTTTTTTTTTTTAAAAAAATGACCATCATCTATTTAAAAATATTAAAAGATGGATGAAAGAGAATGAAAATTAAAAATAATAGGAAAAAAAACCTCTTGGTTTTCAAAATTAAATTTCATCATTTGACAATTTCGTGCTGTGAAATATGTGTCTGGCCTGCCAGCCTGTTTCTCGAGTTCTGTGCACTGTAATTTTGATTCATGATGGCTGATAGATAGAAAAAGAAAGAGACTAGTTTGATTCAATCAAACTAATTGTTTTGTCATCTCATGGTAAATTTTTTCCGCTTTAAAACCATTCATCGATTTCGAATGGAAGGAACTTAGTTGTCAGAATAAACCAAACCATTGAATCATCACCCAGAATAAATTAATGGCATAGAACTTTATCAAAATTTATCTAATTTTTTGTTTTTGTTATATTTGTGTCTATTTGTCCTCCTATGTATCGCAGTAGAAGAGTTTAGTTGTTGATTTGTTTGTGCTATTTCAAGCGTGCTTGTTTGTTCGATTGAGAACAGTGGGATGGAACCAGAAACAGAGCGGAAGAAAATATTGGAGAAAAAACATCAATTTTCTTTGAAAAATTTTCCATTGCTAACTGGAACAATCCTGAGAAATATAACGGGAAAATTTTTTCTCTTGAAGAAAAAAAAATTTGTCTTGGAAAACTGTCCCGATAGACGTTGTTGTGAGACGACGATCGAATCATCATCATGATGATGATGATAGATTTGATTTGTTCTCGTTGTTTGCTTAGATCGATTTCCAAGTTTTCTCAATTCTGTTTGAATAGAGCAAACGACAGAGAATATTTTTTGAACAGTTTATGGAACATTCTTCTATTTTGTGATTATTATTAATAGTAAATCAAATAAGAAAATGTGTCAGCAAAAATTTTTCGCTGCTTTTTCTCACAGTAAATATAAGATTCTGCTTTTTAAACGCGAAAAACTTGACTTTTTATTTATTATATTTTGTTGTTCATTTTGTTCGCCTTTGTGTTTGTGCGAGGGTTATATTCTCTTGGTTTATGAGGCGTTAAGTAAGCAAGCATCCATAAACAACGTTACACTTCATTTCATTCATCGAATCATACAAATTCAAATATACCAAGAACCAAAAGAGGAGAACATTTTTTTTAAGAAAAAAAAAAGAAGCTAGGAAGCGTCCAAAGCTGGCCACTTAGATATTTGAAATCGAATAAAATTATCATTTATACTAGCCATGATCATCATCTTGAAAACTGATACTCGAACCAGAATTGAAGGGAGCTCTCTCAATCATCGAGCAATAGATTGATGATGGTTCAAGAAACACTCATTCACTCACACACACGGACAAAGAGAGAGAGAGAGAGAGGACATATGTAAATTTTTTCTGGTTGTTAGGAACCCAAGAATCAGCATCTCATTTCTTTCATTGATTACGTTTGATTCTCATTTCATTTCAGAAATGGCAAAATTACGGAAACTCTTTAAAATTGAATGAAAAAAATTTATTCGATCCACTATTCTCATTGTCTTTATTTGTTTTAGAATCATCAAGTAAGCAAATGAAGAACCTTTCTATTTCGTTATTATAATGGGTCAATTGTAAAAAAATTTCTTTTTTTTCTGCTCATCTCCTTCCTAGAAACTTGATATTTGCATTTTTTTTCGCTCTGTTTCCTCAGTATGTGGAACAAATTTTTTTTCTGGAACCAAACAGTGATCCTCAGAAAAAAAGATACAAAATTCTGATGGTGTTTCTTTTTTTTCTAGAATCTCGTGGGGATTCTCTGTGTGTGTGTGTGTGTGTGTGTGTTTGGATCATTCGTTATTTTTCCTTTATCGTTGTTGTTGTTCGTAGCGAGACTAGTTTGATTCTTTTCTGTTTCTTGGAACTTGTTCCAAATGATGGTGATGAGTCACACACACAAACAAACCGGAAATTTGCCAAAAATTTTCTGTTTTTAATGCTGTTTTGTGTGTGTGTTGGAAATGCTTGTGTTCTATTGTCCCACCATCAATATAAAAAAAATGTCTCAAACATAAAGCACTTTTTGTTTTTTAAAACTTTCCGAAAACTTTCTTGAAAATACTTGGAAAAGTTTTTCTTTTTGGTTTCTATTTTCTCGAATCCCGTAGAGCGAGAGAGAGAGAGAGAGTTTACAGTAAAGTTTGCCAGTGGCACTTCTCATCTTGTGTTTTTAGAAGAAAATTTTTTTAAATTTTATTTTATTTTTCAAATTAAAACTTCAGAAGAAAAATGAATAAATAAATAAATTTGCCCTCGGGAGATGTTCCTGTTGTTCCTTGATTCTTCAAAATTCAATCATTCTTTTGGGTTTAGTTTTTTCAATTTTGCCAAAAATTTTAATTTTAATTTTTTCACTTTCTCAAATCGGGAAACTTTTCTTTTTTCTAGAAAGTTTCTCAGTCTGATAGAGAGAAAATTTAAAATTTAATTAATCGTTTGGAAAAGATCTTGAGGAAGGGGCCCAGCAATTTTGGTCAAACAAAAAAAACCAAATAATTTAATTTTGACTTTTTTTTCTCAAAACTTTCAATTCTCGGGAATTTTTTTGTTTCGAGGTTTTTTTTTTTTGGTCACAAAATATTCTGGGGTTTATTGGTATAGAGTTGACGTAATTTATGTAAAACGGAAATTAAATTCTTGTTTTTTTCTTTTCATAAACGACGTTATTCTCGTTCACCAAGAAAAAAACTCACAAAGAAAAAATGTAAACGTCATCGAATTTTCCATTGTTCGCTTGTTTCTGGTTTGGTGTTGTCATTTTTATATTCTGGTTTCATACAACCGGGATGTAATTTTTTTCATTATCAGGTAAAAACAAACAACGAATGGAGTTTTTTCTTTCTACCTGAGTTTTTCAAGCTACAACAACAACAAAACGATAATGCGGCTTTAAACCAGTTTTTTTTCTCTTGAATAATAATTAGTTTCATTGAAATTGGTTGGAAACAGAACAAAAATTAATTAGAAACTTTTAATTTAAATAGAAACCAGAAAATTTTTCAATTTTTTTCTCTTTGAAAAAAAAAAAAATGAAAAATTCTAGGCCCAATCATTGGGTTAATTTTATTCAAAGATTAAAGCTTCACAACACGATTGACCGTAATGATTTTTTTTTCATCAAAAAGACTTTGCATCATTTCAAATTCTGTCTAAATGATTCCTTAATTGAGCCTAATGGAGAAGCCTAGCCAGGCCTAGTCTTGAAACTTTTTTCAAAAAAAAAAAAAAAATCAATTAATATGTATGGTGTGTGAGGGCAGTTATTATTTATTATGACCATCATAATTATACATAACAATAGTTTATAATTTTCATTCTCTTCATTATTGCTAGGTTTTTTGAATGGAATGAATTCTTGGTAAAATAAGGACCTAGCTCTGCTAAAGGGAGAAAGAATTAAGATGCCATTTCACGAAAACTCTCTTACATCCCTACGAAAAAAAAACCGATCCAGAAAAAATCTTCTAAGGGCAAAGGCGTTATAATTAATTCAAAAAAGTTTGTCATGTGCTTAGTTTGCCTAGTTTTTTTTTTTTATATTTTCTGGTTCAACGCAGGGCTCTTGTTGTGTTAGTTGGATGGCCTCATTAATATTCGGTTAGTTTTCTGCTTTCTTTTTTTTCTGGTAGTTTAAAGAAAAACGAGTTTTGAGTTCATCATTTGGAACCAGTGCGAAAACGCCAAACCAGAGCTAGATTCTCTCTAGGATCCTTTTGCTTTCTTGGGAAACTTGTTAATTTTTTCAATTTAAAAAAAAGTTTTTTTGGGTTAGTCGATAATTTCTATTTTTCTTTGGTTCATATTCATTGTAGACTTTTTTTTTAAAGAATATTTTCTAGATTTTAATAACGGATAACTGTTTTGATGAGCCGAGATTATCAAAAAAATTATGACGCATGTCCCATGTCGTCTCGGTTATTCTGGGTAGAATTTCTACTCCTTCGATTTTAAATGATTGTCAGTGAACCAACCCGCAAACAAACAAACAAAAATTAAGATGGCAGATCACGTTTTTTTTCTGTTTCAGTTTTGTCATTTCACGATTTCTCTGTGGAAAATACACAGAGAATTGTTTTTAGGGTTTTGTCGTTGTTGCTGATCCGAACGCATCCAGGAGTTTTGTTTTCATTAGAAAACTTTAAAAATCGTTTTTTTTTTTTTTTTGAAGATTCATAGGAGGAGAAGGATCATTTGAATTTTTCGATTTTTTTGTTTTGAAAGAAATATCGATTATTTTCTCTCGAAATCTCTGAAATCACTGTTCATTCTAAATGAAATTCAGTCTGTTCATCAATAATGAAATGGGTGTTTGATGAGTTTCAACAACAACAACACAAATGAAGCTCATCTAGGCCCTAAAGACAGAAACCGAGAATCTTGTTGGATCAATTCGGTTCGCTCCACTGGTAGGATCAATTTAAACTATAGAAAGTGAAAAAAAACTTCTTTCTCAAATAATTGAATTCGAATGATAATAATTTCTTTCTCATCTTGGATCATCGTTCTTTCACTAAAAAAAAGTTCCAGGAATAGGAATCAACTGGAATGAGAGAGAGAGAGAGAGAGAGAGAGAGAGAGAGAGAGAGAGAGAGAGAGAGAGAGAGAGAGAGAGAGAGAGAGAGAGAGATAATTTTTTTCATTAAATGATGAAATGTGGAACCACCATTTTTTCTTCTTGGAACACACTAATTAAAATGGGATTAATTAAGTTTTTTTTCCGTTGAAAAACTCTTTATTATTCGGCGTTGGGTTTTTTTGTGTTCCAGAAAAAGTGTTTCCATCGGAAAACTTTTAAAACATTGGTGGGTGTGTTTTTTTTCAGTTGGCTACGCATGTCTCTTTCTGCTAAACAATGTTGTCTTGAGGGTCTTTTGTTTAATTTTGGCTCACTTCTTGAGATCCATCCATCCATTTGGATGAATGGAATTTTACTTTGAAAGTTAACTATACAACAACAAGCAGAGAGGAAAATGAAAATTCGATTACAACTTTTTTTTTTCCTCTCCTCTCAATAGAACGAGATGGGAGATCATTTTCAAAAGTGTTAATATCATTTGATATGTCTGTCTGTGTGTGTGTGTGTGTGTGTTTGAATGGATGGATTCATGAGAGATGTTTTTTGGATAAAACTTTTGGCCTTGTTTCTGTTGTTGTTGTTGTTTTCGGGTCCGATCCTAGAATCAGCGGAGAAAAAAAACGACGAAGAGACCGTTTTTCGAGCTTTTAAAGTTTTTTTTCTCATTTACGAATTCAACCAACCGAAATAATTTAAATTATATTCAACTACATTTTCCAAGAAAGAGTTTTATTCGAATTTTATTCATTCGCTTGTTTTTGGTATTGAAACCTCGGGTCCCAAACTTTTACTCATTCATTGTTTTGACAGATGAATGTTTTCATACCGAATTTTTTTTTCTTAAAACAGCAAAAAAAAAAAGACACCATCTCATCTTCATTCTCTAATCTCTTCACATTGAATTTTCACATCAAATTAGATCATCGGAATTTGCGATCCGATGTTTCTTGAAAGAAACGGTGTGTGTGTGATCCAGAAACAGATTGATTTGTTCTGATGGATTCACAGAATAAAACGAAAAACAGAATATTTAACCAGTTCCCACCAAGGTAATGGAAACCCAGGGCTTTAGTTTCATGAAAAGGTTGGAATTAGAACATTTGAAAAACACTTTTTTCTACAGAAAAAAGTAGGGAACCAGCGAATTCATCTTGTTGTGTTTTTTTTGACAGCCGTGTGTTTCTCTATGTGGAATAATTTAATTTTTTTTTTCTCTCCGACTTGACACATTAATGCGTTACAAATGTATCATTATTATTACTATTTTTTTTATTATTATTTCTCTTTGCTAGTATTATTTATTTATTATTACTGGTATTGACTTCACCTTCAACAGTATTTACCGTTTATTAATTTCATTTCATCATCCACTTCATTGCCATTCACACATTTCTTTCATTTTACTGAATTAAATAATATAAACATTTTTTTAATTAATCATAATGTGATGACATTATTCTTTCTCTCTCTCATTTTTTTTGGTGAACATTTCGTGAAAAATCGATATCTGGTGCATTGTGTTGTTTTTCAAGTTGTTCATTATTTTTTTCGTGGGGTTGTTGAACGAACATGAATGAATGATTTAAAATAAGTTTGTGCAATAAGAAAGTATTTCAAAGTCGTTTATTCTCAAATCAACGACAATCTTACTAAAGGGAAAAAACTGGAGAAAACAGCGTTGGCTGTTGTCAGCAGTGTGTTCAAGTTTGTTGTTCTCAGTGTTGTTGAGAAAAGCCTGAAGCATATTTGAAGCAAACTTGAAATATTTATTATTAAAAAACAACCAAATAAATGAAATAATCGTTTTTTTCTTTAAAAGAAAATTTTTTTTTGAGACCAGAATCGGGACCAAGGTTTACTTTCTGGTTCTAAATTCAGTGTCAAAAAAGGAGAGAGAGAGAAGAAATTCATTTCATCACTGTAAGAGTTTTTTTTTGTGATTAATGAAGTTTCTCTATTTTTCTCTGGTTTTTGGTTCTCTCTGTGTATTTTTTGTTTTCTGGGTTCGGTGCCTGATTCTGAAAGTTGTTCGGTTGGTTGGTCTAGGCCTGGTTGAGTGTGTGTGTGTCGTGTTTCTCCATTTTTCTAGCACAAATCCCACAGTTCAAAATCGATAAGATGAAGAACGTCAACCTTCTTCTTGTTCTTGGTGCGAGTGTTTGCTACTTTCTTCTATCAATTCTGAAATTCCGATAGTGGTGCAATGTGTACAGAGTATGTCAAGCAAAGCAATCATTATCTTGATTATTCTAGAATTGATTAAAATCTATTGGTGAAAAAAATAAATTTCTTAAATTTAACTAAAAAAAATTGGTTAAAAGATTAGATGATTTAAGTGAATGACTAAGCCAAGAAGCTTTTCATTTAAAGAAAATTCAAACATTTTTTTGTTCAAAAAAAAAAACGAGTAGCATTATCCGGACTCAAAGAATCAAACAAACAAGAAAAAAGTGTCGTAGCTGTCGAAAAAAAAACAAAAAAATAATTGATAAAAAGTTGATATTAAAAATTCATATGTTGAAAAACCACCAACCAAGCACTTGAAGTACCATTCTCCATCATTGAGTGAATGGTTGACTGGTGGTGATGAATAATTTATCAAAAAAAATTCACAAATAAATATTGATTCCTAACAACAACAACAACAGTATGAAGAGTTACACCGTTTCAGCGCCTACCGGATTTTACAATCATATATCACCACCACCACCAACCAACCAACACACACAACTGGCACATTGAAAATGAATAAATGACTGTTAGCTTTCAACCTATATAATCCATCTAATAATATCTGTACTTGGAACAGAATTCAGGTTTCAAAGAATCACACACACACTCCATAAAAGCTTTGAGTTTTTTTTTTGTCATCTATGTTATATTGGTTGTTCAAAACAACCTGACATAACAATAGTTTTTCTCTGTTTCTCTTGACAAAGAAATGAATTCAATAAATAATTACCGACCACAAATAAGATTAACCTACTGAAACAACGACTTTTGGGTATTTGAATGGAAAAAAATTCAAAAACTAGTTCTATTTTATTTGGTGAATTTCTAAAGATTGTCGTTGAATGAAGAAAAAGTGTTGGTGAGGTAGAAAAAATACCTGAGACTTACCTGAGAAAGAAAAATCACTCATCATCTATCATTGTCAACAAACAACAATCATTCTTGAAAAAAAAGTTTTTTTTTTCCATTTTCAAAAATTATTCAAATAGCAGGGTAAAAAGGAAGTTTTTTTCTCTCTGTTATTGATTTTTGATTGAACCCCAGGAAACAAGCTAGAAACTTTACTTTAGTCTCTCCTTAACTTGACATGGAATCTTTTCTTAAAATAAAAACAACCAGAAAAATAAATGACAACCTGATTGATTGACGAGTATACTAAAGTGGAGAATAGCTAGCACTCGGTTCTGATAGCTAGAGTTTTCTTTTTTTCTTACCAAAGCTTTTGTTTTCATGAGAACAAAGCAAAAGATTGTCATTTAATTAAACATTAGCGATATATTAAATGCACGCGTTCCAACAAACTAAAAATCTAATTAAACCTATCGGTTGTTTAAGTGAATATTCTCTTTAAAAACTTGGTGAACAGCCTGGTTGTTTGTAAAATTTTCAAGAAAATTTCCTCTTTCAAGTTGATTTTATTTTGGTTGAATGTGAACACACGCACCGAATTTCTAATGATTTTTCTTTTCTCGATTCTGGTTCTTTTCTTGGTCAATTTTCTCGAGTACTCAGTTTTTCTTTCACTCCTAGTTTCTTGATGATGAAGAAGTGATAGTGAAAAAAAAAAATGTCAAAATCATTTGTTTCAAACTGTTTGTAACTGAATGTATGGAGCTCGATTGGAAAAACAAACCTAGATTCCAACTAGATCCTTAAAATAGAAATATTATTGGCCATCTGTCGTTGTTTCAGTTGGTTCATTTTGTTTGACTAATGGCTTTTGAAGTTTTTTTTTCTCATCTTGTATATTTTTCAAACTTTATTAATGTTTGGCCCATTTTTTCCATTCAATATTACTAGATTTTTAGTGTGCTTGTGTTCCACCATCACCAAACTGGAATATTTTTTCAGTTTCAGGTGTGTGTTACCTGTTTCTTTTGGGTATTTTTACTGTTTCATACATATGCTTCACAATGGGGATATGACCCAGAGTCGACTTTGGACTAATGGTAATCATTGTTCTGAATCTAGGTTTTTCTAGAACTTTAATTTTTAGAAAAAACAATTAATCAAGTTTTGTGTTTCTATTTAAAGAGAAAATAGTTTTCATTTTTAAAATATAATTCAAGAATCCAATCTTTCTTCTTTTATGTTTAAATTACAATTAAAACTTTGATAAACTTTTTTAAATTGAAAGTTTAAACAATAAAACAAAATACGCGAAAAGTATTAAAGTTTATAACAAACAAAATAAATAAAACTAAACGGAAATTAATAACTCTTTTTTTTAGTCTGAAACTTTTGAATAATAAATAAAGCCAAAGAGAAGAGCAGTTAAGAAAAGTTAAGCTATTTATTATTAATAATAATTTTCATTATTAAGAATAAATAAATAAAAATAAAATTAAAGCTCATTTTGTTATTATTATCTTGAAAATGAGAGGAGATGAGTGAGAGTAGAGTAATGATAATATTTTAATAACAACAACTAGCACTAAAAACCCCCAAACAACAACAACGACAATGGCGATAATTCATCCATTTTAATTTTTCTTGTGTTTTTCTTTTCTGTTGGCGGTGAATTTCATTCAAGTGAAACAAAAACGATGATTCTAAAACGCAACAAAGTCTCTTTGAAAAGAAGAAGAAAAAAAGACGATATTTTTCTTCACTTAGCTCTCCCATTGTATTGTACAAACACAGTAGAAAAGTAAATGGGAGAATCATTATTATTATTTATTCTTGCTTTCCGTTAATATTCAAATATTTTCCCGTTATATTTATCATCATCATCTTCTTAATAATAAATAGCGAATGATAGTGAGAGAGAAAGAGAACATTGTTGATGGAATCCTTGTTGGCAAGACAAACAAACAAAACCTTTTCTGGGTCTTTCTCTTTGGGTTCTCTTTGGGCTCGTAAATTTGAGAGTCTTATGGTTTTTCTACTTCTTTTCTTGAATAATCTTTATTTATATGAAGCATCGTTTTTTTTTTTTCACTGTTTGTTTATGAAGAAGTAGGGTATTTAAATCTTTTTGTTGTTCCATCATCATCATGAATAATGTTTTGTAACGATTTTTTTTTTCGTTGCGCGAGCGCTTATCTTCTGTGAATAAAACGGCTGTTTGTTTTTATTGAAATATTTTTTTTCTATGAACGAAAAAATCTTTCCAAGTTTCACCAGTTTTTTCTTGGCTAAAGAAAATCTGATAATAATCTGAGGCCATTTGAAGCAAAACAAAACAGTTCTCTCCATAATAAACAAGTGAAAACACTTGAAAAAAAAACGGTTTTCATTGTTTGAGATTATAATGCCAAGAAAAAAAGGGTTGTTAAATCTTTTCATCTGTTGTTTTTTTTTTTGAAAAGGTTTCCACCAAATGAAATAAATTAATTTGAAAACTTATTCGAAGACTTTGTACCACAGCATTGATATTAGAATTTTCTCTTGTAACAAACAAGAGAGCCATAAGATTTCATTTAATATCAATTTATTTTATCTTTCTAGATCACTAAGAACTTTTTCAATAGAAAAGTGTAGAGAAAAAAGTAATTTTAAATTCTGGTTCCATATTCTTCTAGACCAAATTTCTGGTTTCAAAGTTTGTGTTGTTAAGCAATTTATTGAAAAAAAAAATTCAAACTATTAATTCCATCTTGAAGTGAGTGGAAAACAAATTGAATTGTTTGTTGTCGAAAATTTCCAAATTCGTTGTTGTTCTTGTTTTCAAGAGATTTTTTATGAAAATTCTATTTCATTTTGGTCCCTGGGTTCATACGTTCATATAGACACTGCTTAGCATTTGAGAAAAAAAATTTTCTGTTCTCGGATTGATGATGTGGTGGTTGTGTTTGTGTGCCAGCAGCAAAAAAGAACCCAAACTAAACAAAAAATTGAATAAATTCAATAAGAATAAAAGATCCTAGAAATTTCCCTCTCGAAAAAATTCTGTTGTTTCAATAGGCTCCAGAATTTTTGTTCAGTTCGAGTTTGAAGAGAATAACAAGTCACACCTGGAGTAAATTGCTTCAAACAAGAAAACTCAGGAGAAAGCTTGAATCGATCAAGACTTTCTTTTCAAACCAAATTCTGGCTTTGAAAATTTTCCCATTTATTTTTTAGTTGTTTGAGAAAATTTTTTAAATTGGAACAGTTGTTCTTGGTTGTTTCAATTTTTTTTTCTCTGATCTGGTGGTTGTTTTACGAGGGAAGAAAGCTTCAGTCATTTATCATGTGTGATTTTTTTACTCGATAATCCCTTCTAGTTTTGCTTTAGATGATTTTTCTCTAGGTCTAGAATTCTTTCCCGGGTACAAAAATTGAAATTTGTTTTTTTTTTTATTAAAAACAAAATCAAAAACAGTTTGTTTGCTAGGTATCAAACATCTCTTGCACACACACACTATAAAAAAAATGAGTCTATATCATGAATGGTCAATAATATTTTTACTCAGGTTTCAAGTTGAAATCCTAGTAAAACTTTGAGAAACTGGGGAACCATAACTAGGAAATGCTCAACAGCGATTTGAACCCCAGGAAAGAGAGTGAGAGCTATAGATTTTCATTTTATTGCCATCATAACTTTTAATGGAGAAACAGTCGATTTTCTCTCTAGGTTTTCTGGTTGGTTTGAAGCCTTCATCACCACCACCAGGACCGCATAAACTTTAGTTTGATAATGATGGGAGGCTTGTTTGTTTGCTGGTTATTCAATTCGATATTTTGGCATATCATAAAATAAAACCAAACATATCCAACAAACAAAACAAAACCAAACCAAACAAATTAAATTGATAGCCAAACACCAAACAAAAAAATTCATGGCCTTATTGGAACTAAACTCTCCAAACAAATAATGATGATGATCATCATCATCATTTCAAACCACCACCACTATCAAAAATTTGTTCATAGTTGAACATTGAAACACTCACCACTTAGCGCAATACAAACTGCACTGTTTGCCCACATATGCATGCACAACATTTTGGTACAACCAGTCTATTTGTTATCGAATTTTGGGAACAACTCCTGGCCTAGTTATCTTGCTTATTGATCCCTATATTTATTTATTGATAATAATAATATTCAATAATGATATTCATATGAATAAAAAAAGAGAAAGAAATAGTTTATTTGCTTGTCCAAAGAATCGATTATCTAATGTTTTGGATTCCAAGAACTTTCTGCCAATACTATTCCAAACAAAACCATTCAATTATTGGGATTTAAAATAATTTTTTTTCTCCAAATTAATTAAAAAAAAAAATGAATCTGTATCGTTCAGTCAAGGAAGAAAACAATGCCTTTTGGGAGTTTATTAATTATCAGAATTTTTTCCAATTTGTTCCAAATTGGAACCCAAGACAGGGCAGAGATTTATTCATTTTTCAAAAGTGAAGCCTCTATATCAGGCATTGATTTGCCTATGGCTAGAAACGAAAATCATTTAGAACAGAATTCAATCAATTCGTCTCTTTTCGTTTCTGTTTTTGTGGCTTTTCTTACATGTTGGTTTGGTCCAAGACTTGGCCCGGGTTTTAGTTGACATTTATTTTATTTTAATAATAATTATTTTCTGGTATATAAATATAGTTTCTTATCAGATCATGATCTTTTTTTTCTCCATCTCTGGTTATGAGAATAGCAGAGCGAAAAAAAAATTGTCTTGTCATTAGTTTTTGTTTGGCCCGAGTTCTCCTCTTATTGAAAGGCGTTGGCGTCTTGGTTCTCTAGAAAAAAAAACTATCGATTGTTATCGGGAGTATTTTTTTTTTTTTTTCTGTTTGGGCCAAAACAAAAACCATCGATTAATTATTGATCTTTGATGATCGAAGAAAGAAATCTGTTGAAAGGAGAGAAAAGTTTCTTTAAACCCAAGAAAAGAAATTTTGTTTGAAACTTTCATTAAGATGTTTTTGCCAGTTCTTTTGGTTAGAAATAAATTTGAAAACAATTTCATTTCGAATGTTTTTTTGTTGTTGTTTGACTCTTTCTCTTGCGACTTTGTGTTTGTTTATTATTGTTGTTCCAATTGGAACTAATAGTTTTTGTTTGTTAGTGTTTGCTTAGCGAAACTAGGTTGGAAGAAAAAAACACAAGACAAACATATTTAATGACATTAGTGAGTAACAGCCAGCTAGCTAAAATTCATCCAACAACACATTTCACATGCTTGGTAATTGATGGATTTTAAACCAAGAAAAAAGACCTTTGATTCAAACTCTCTCATTGTTTTTTTTTCTCTTTAAAATTTCCTAAATTTATCATCGCATGGTCATATGACTTTTAAGTTTACAAAACACTGGTCAAAGGTTGGTGATAAATTATTTTGGAAATAATTATCTGACAAAACAGTTCCACCATTGGCGTTTGTTTGGAAGACCAATTTGGCGCATGTTTCTGTCTGATTTGATTATCTTTCTTCTGCTTTCTCTCTATAGAATCGTGATTTGTTGTTACAGTTTGCCGTTCAGAAACTTTTCTTTTTTAGCTAGCTTTTTTTTGGGTTGAAAAGGACCAAAAAAAACGAACCAGAATAAAATTTGATGAGATTGCACAAACAAATAGGAGAATAAAACTCAAAACTAATCCTCTTATGTTGTTTAGAAAAAATTTTTTTTTTTACAAAATTTTCTTTAGCTTAACGGCGTTTGACGCTCGTCTTCGTTCTCTGGGAAACTAGGTCTTTTTTTGTTGTTGTTGGTGGGGACTCGGCGTGAGCCGTCATTTAGCAGAATAAATGAATATAAAAAAATTAACTCTAAAATGACGACTACAATGATTGTTTGTGATGTTTCTCCAAAATTAGATTCCAATGTTTTTGCTTGTTTTTTTTTTTTGGTGTTGACAACCCTGGTTCCAAAAAATTTCTAGCAGAGGAAAATATTTTGAATTGTTGTTTTTTTTTCATCAGCTCTCTCGATTTTCTGGTTGATAACCTTACAATCACAACAACAACCAACAAACAACAGCCAAATAATTTTATTCCAAGTCAAATTTCTCTAGACTGACATGTGCTGAAGCTGCTGCTGCTGCTGCTGCTTCATTATTAGATGTTTTTATTTTGTTTGTAGTTGTTGTAAATAAATTAAATTATTGTTTTGTTTGAATTTTGAAAAAAAAACTGGAAAAAACAAACAATAAACAGGACTAATAGAAGAAAAAAACAGAAAAATTAATTCAATGTTCAATTCTCTGGTGCTTGAAAAAACAATGAATTATTTTCTCTTTGTTTAAGCAATTCTAGTTGTTGTAAGAAAAAGAAGAATAAGAATCTTTTCTTCAATAAACACAAATCGTTAAATTAAGTTTATTTTCTGTGGAAAAATATTCAAATTCTTGTTGTTGTTGTTTTGTCTGCTTTTTTTTCTAAAGAATTTCATTAATTTCAATGATTTTTTCCTGATTTGTTTCATGATATTCAAAATCACAGTTTTTCTTTTGTTTTTCATTGAATAATATATTTTATTGAACATGATGGTTAATTTTTTTTTTTAAATCCGATTTTTATTGTTTTGAGAAATTTTTTTGGAAAAATCTTCTAGCTAAACTAAATCTTTTAGGAATTTGGTAGAGATCAAAGATTTTCGTTGAGAAAGTACCTATTCAAAGAAAACACTGAAAGCCATCATTGGAACAATTTTGGAACAACAAAATCTTCTCTCTCTGAGAGCCAGATTGTCGAGACCCCAAAAACATGTTGTTTGGTTTGGGATTTTTTTTCTCTTCTTTTATATCTTGAAACTTTCTCTTTCTCCTTTGCTCTTGAAGCTTAGGTTCTTTTGAAAAAATGGAAAAAATCTCTCAATCGGGTTGTTGTTGTTGCTCTCAATTGGCTTGTTGTGTTTGTTCTAGAGAACAATAATGTAGCTTCAATTGTGTAGCTCAGAATAGTCAACAACAAAAAAAATCCCTTTGAAATAGAAAAGTTTTCTTTAAACAGATTCAAAGAAATTTTCCAACAAAATTCTTTTTTGTTGAAAAAAATCTGAAACCTGTGAAGGACCTGTGATTGACCAGACCAAAGATCAAAATTATTTGAATGGTTGAAGAAAAACCTCAAACTGTCAGAAAATTCTTTCATGAATTTGATTTGAGGTCTCTGAATTAGAAACTCTAGAGTTGAATTGAGTCTGTTGCTGTTCTTTTTTGGTCTTTTATTTAAACCAAAAGTTTTTTTTTCCTTGTTGTTGTTATCTTCAAATAACAACAACCAGAAAAAAAAGAGAAAAACTTCTATGACACTATGAAATCATATAAATAATTCAGTGGTGTTGTACGACAAAGAATTATTTTGGGTTTTTTGTTTTCTTAAAAAAATTCGAAGAAGACATCACGACATGAACAAACACACATCCCCAAAACGATTCTTTTCGATTAGAATTTTGTTTATAGTTCAATCAAAGAAGAAGAAATAAGAAGAAAAAAAAATTGGAACAATCAAAAGATTTTGTGTTTGATTCGTTCATAATTCATACAAATTTCCAATTGAGTTAGGTAATAACATTATTTCGTCTTGTCTTTTTGCTGTTGTTTCTCGTTGGAGAATAGAAAAACATTAAAATATTCTTTAAAGAATTGTTTCCTAGAACATACATCTCAATTGCTGTGTGAGATTTACACTCCCTTAAAAATGGAAATTCTAAGATTTTAAAAATTTTTTCAAATTATGGTAAGAGAATTGTTCTGTTTTGGCTCTGTTTCCATTTTTTTTTCTGACAGACCCAAACAGACAGACAATCAGGGCCTAAGAAGAAAAAAAATTGCAAATCTGAAATAAAAATTCTCGCACCATTATTCTAAAACATTTGAAGTTTTTTTGTTTTTGCTCTGATTTCTTTGTACCACTGTTTGGTATCTCACAGAATGAACGATGATAATGATGATGATGAGCTCCGATTTATCTCTGTTTCAGTTTTGGTTCCTTCTTAAATCTTGAATCAAAACAAATTGAAACAATTGGTGTGTTTTGATGATGATGATGTCGAGAAAGAAAAGCGAAAATTAGTCTCTGCTGGTTGAGCTGATAGGCTCCTATCGACTGTTTCGAGTTTAAATTCAAGCACAGTGGAGAGCCTTCAAACAAATTGTTTTCAAGCAAAATGATCGCATTGAGCCATCGTGGTGATGATGATGATGATAAGGAGGAGGAGAAGGAAGATCAATTTAAAATGAATTTGCCTTGCCAATTGTTGGTGTGCGAAAATATTCCGGGTAAAGGGAAGGTTGCTCTCGCTTCTAAATAGTTATTGTGACTGACTGAGCGTAGCTGTCGGTTATTATTATTATAAATTCCTTTCTTCTCATTCTTTAAAACAATCACAGTATATAAGAAATCAATGGAAAATTATCGTTATTTTTCCCAAAAAAAAAAAACAGCGAATGCGGTTGAAGAACGAGGTTTTTTTTCTTGCTCGTTTGGGTTAAATTTTGGTTTTATGCAAATCAAATTCCCATTCTCGGTTCAAGCGATTGAATATAAATTATCCTGAAAACCAACGAAACGGTTCTTTGCGAAGGGAAAACGCTAAATGAGACCCGGGTAGTTTCCTTTCTCTCCCTGTTTAATTCCTCTGATTCCTTTCAATCGATTTCATTTTAATTTGAAAAGCAATCAATACAAAAACGGTAATAATAACAGAATGATCGGATGAATGGGAATGGGACCTAGGAACAGAGAAGAAAAAATACTACTTAAAATAGTTTCCACCTATAGATGAAGGTGTGGGTTTATTTTCTCCTGCCTTCACTTTAGCTTTGCAATTAGTTTCCATTTGAGACGTTCAGGTTTTCATATTGCTTTTTGATATTTCATTTTTTGATAAATATTTTGAAAGACCTAGAATCTCTTTCTTTTTCCCGAAAATCTCTCTAAAAGATTCGAAAATCTCACCTAGGATTTTTTTTTCTCTCTCTCTCTCTCTGGTTCTATTGTTTCTTCTCGTTGGCAGTAAATCATTGTGACAAAAAGAAAAAAACAATTTATTATATTTTTCCAGTTTGTGTGCCAATAATGAGGTTCCAGAGTGAGAGAAACGTGGTTCTCTCTTTGGAACCGAATAAATATTATTATTTTTCAACACTCACACAATGAAACCAATCATCATCTATGAGAGAAAAACCTTTGGAACTCTTTGTTCCAGAAAACACAGCAGCTCCAAAAGAATAAGTGCACATCGTGTGTTTTGACAAGAGATTTCTTCTTCTTGAAGTCGAGAAAACTATTTTTTGGGTTAGTTTTTTTTTTTCATTTTTTTTATGGTCTGCTCCGTTGGTTAGTAATGCGCTTCGTGTGTATATGGGTATAGAAAAATTCTCTTCCAAGATATGATAAATGATAATGATTTTTTATGTTTCTTATCCAAAAGCGAAAGAAATATTTCTCTCAGAGTTTTCTTAAAAAAAAAAAACAAACGAAAAAGAATTGAAACAAAACAAAAAAAAAACTGAACCCAAAGAAAAATGAACGAATAAATTTTCTTATAAAAAAAAATAATATACAGGGTCCACAAAGACCAGAGACTAAAAATTATCATTTTTATTTAGAAACATTTTTCTCTCGGCTCTCACTTCTTATCTCGAACAAAAGAATTTTTTTTTTCCTCGGTTGTTGTAAAATTTTTTTACAGAAAAAATAAAATAAAAATAAATGATAGTTAACAAATAATAATGCTTGTAATGGATTGGGTGGTGGTGGTGGGTTTTTTTCCAACCAATAAAAACCCAAATTCTTCAACAACCCAAAAATTTGAAGAGATTCAATTTAACTGGTTAGAAATACACACACACACTAGAAACTCTTCGTTGAGAAAATCAAGCCAAGCGAAGAATTTTTTTTTTCTGGTTTTAATAATTCATTTTTTTTTTTCTGAGGCAAAACTCTCAATTGTCATCATCATCTCATAATTTCGTTTATGAATAAAACTGGGCTTTAGAATCGGTTTTTGAAATAGCAAAAACCGATTCGGTTAACTTGGTCCCACGGAAAAAAAAAAAAAACAGTCAATGTGTTTTGAAAGTTTTTTTTCTCTCCCGTTCTGTTGTTGTTTGAATTGTAATTGATTTGCTTCAAGAGAAATCTCTTCTATTCTTCCATCAGAATAGAAGGAGAATATGTGATTAATTGTCAGAAGTTTCTTGGATCTTTGAGATGAGGTTTTTTCTTGTTGGCTCAGATTCTCTGGTTCTCAGAAGTTCTCACAAGTGGAAAAACAATTGATGATGTTTTCCCATTTTCATTGAGAAAACAGTTCGCTTCACTTCGTTTCACATTTTTGTTGTTTTGGCACACGACTTTCTTTCTTTCTGGTGTAAAATTTTCTCTCAATGTTCCATTTGGATCGAGACGAACGAAACAACCGATTTTTTTTTCTCTCTCTCTCTCTCTCTCTTTCGATTAATTTTAAATAATTAACCAATTTTTCTCGCTCTTTTTTTTTTCGTTGCAGAATTTGATCTGAAAGTCTATTCAAATTAATCAAACCCTCTCTTGGGTCCTTTTTGTTTCTGTGAAAGATTTTTTTTCTCTAGAATTGAAAACCAAAAGACTTTTAAATTGATTATGGATCGGTTGGTTTTATTTTCTCCATCCCAACACTGCTCAGTTCATTGTGAGACCGAGATTTTAGATGATGGTTGGTGTAAAAAAATGTGCAGGAAAAATTTCTCATTCAAACCGAACCTAGCCAAGTTGTATCCATCTTGATAGATCACAATCAAAGCAAAATTTTTTGAAAGCGGTTGAATTTTAAAGTTTTTCTTTTTTTTTCTTGGTTTAGTTTAGTTTTCTCTGAGGACCGAGTTTGAGCTGCTTGTGCCAGAAAACCTTCTTAGTTATTAGTTTGAGTGGTGCGGTGACTGGAATCAACGTGGTTTCTTCAACGAGAAAAAAGAAATCTAATTATTTTATTTAAAATGAACCGAAAAAAAAAATTATACACTATGTTCATTTGTCATGTTTGTTTGGAGAGACATGATAAAAAAACTTTGTTTTGTATTCGGAGCACACAATCCAAACCAAGCGGTCCACAACTAACCAACATAGACCAAAAAAAATATCAAGATTCTTTTTGGGTTTTTTTCTTCTGTTATCAAGTTCTTGAACCAACACTTTCAACACTTGTTTGAAAATTTTAAATAATTCTCTTTTTTAATCATTTTGAATCAAAGGGTTTTTTTTTGAACAGTTGTGGAAAAATCCACAAAGAACGTTTCTCTTGTTGAAATCTTTCAATATCTTTGATATCAAACATTAATCATCCAGTTTCTCGAATTCATCTAGACTTTTATTTACTAAACATAATGTTTGAGTTTTTAATTAGCATCGAATAAAAGAATTCTAATAATATTTGTCAATTGTAATATAATAAATAAATTCATTTATTTATTATTTTTTTATTCTTTTGAATAATAATAGTAATTATTGAATTTTTCAATAGTAAATGAAGAGTAAGAGAGAATAAAATCGAGGCATAGTGTGTGGAAGTTTCCGGAATCCTAAAACTCTAGGAAAAACGGTTTCTCTCTCTCGAAACGTTTATTTTTTTGGTGATCGTCCGGGAGAATGAAAGGATTCATGGCCAAGAATTCATAATGAGATTGCATGTTTCCTGTTCTGTTTTATTCATTCATTCAGTTAGTTGGTTGGTTGGTTGGTTGGTTAGTCAAGTTGTTGGTATGTGCTTTGGGTGTCTGGGTGTTTAATGTTTTTTTTTTTCTGGTTCGTAAGTGTATGACTTATTGGTGGTGTTTACTTACTGGTGTGGTTGTTGAATTTGCTTTTTTTTACTGCATTTGTTTTCTTTTTTTCCTGGTTGAAATTGAATGGAATCTAAATAAAGGATGATGATTAGAATAATTTCCTCTCAAGGTACTGTTATAAATATTTCATTCAGATAGAAATCTATTCTCTTGTTTGTTTGGTTGATTGAGAATATCAGTCAAGTTTATATAAAGGCCATACCATACCTGCATCCATGCTCATTCGGGTTGAGTTAATGGCAGTGGCGGTTTGTTGGATCTCTCTGATATGGTTTTCTGTCTCGAAAAACCATTTAGTCCTGGCTTGAAAGTGCTAGATTCAAGTATTTGATGTAATTTATCTTCTTTGTTTTCTATCAACTAGATCTAATAGATTCTTAGTTTTTCTTGAGGGTTTTGGATTTTTTTCATCCTGTCATTTTTGGTTTCTGCAGGGACATACACACACACATGTCAAGCAAACAAAATCATTTTGTGATGATGGTAAGGATCATGAGTGTACCAGAGCCAGAGAAGCAGGCAAAAATCCAACGCAAAAATCCAAGGCAAAAAACAACGATTATCATTATCGAATCATCAACATCTCAGCAGTTGAGATTCAATATTGAAATGTGAAATCGGTGTGTGTGTGTGTGTGTGTGTTGAACAACCCAAACAACCAAGAAAACACAACACCATTAATGATTGTTGTTTTTCGCATGTCAACCCAGAGAAAAAAATCTGTTGCGAAGTGAAAGAAAGCGAAAACAACTTTTTTTCTTAAGAAACTTGTGGAGAAACCAAGCGAGAACACCAAACCAAAAGCAGAAAACCCAAGAAAAGATTTTTTGACAACTGAACCAAAACAAAAACCCACAGCCATAATACTTAGAACAAGAAGAAACAAAATGATTCCAACCAGAATTGAATGTGAAAAATTATAATGCTGTTTTGTGCAAGTGTGTGTGTGTGTGTGTGTGTGGAAATTGATAAAATATTGTTTCCATCTCTCTTCTCAATTCTCATTCACATTGTTGAATTGTTTGCTTACAACGATCGGAGATTGGTAGGGTGTTCTGTGGTGAAGTGAATACTAGATGATGATGATAATGGTCATTATCATTATCAAACATAAGCCCAGACCTAAACTAGGACACAAACTGTTTCAAAATTCAAATGAATGAAACAAGAATTGGTTTGGAATTTTAAAATGAAAAATTGTTTCAAGAAATGTGTTCTATACTCTCTCTCAGTACTCGCCTGTGTTCCAGAATTCAACAAAAGAAGAAATTTTTTTCATAATAGCGATTATTTTTGTTATTTTGTGTTCTCTTGGATTCACTCATGATGATTATCATTCTCTAGTTTCATTGAGGCTCATCGAAATCATTTTTCTTTGGAACTTTTCTTTTGAAAGATCCTGAATCCCGAGAAAGATTGAGATTTTTCTATTATTCTGGGAAACAAACTATAAAATAAATTGTTGTTTTTTTTTTGTTGTGAAAACTTGATTTTTATAAACGATATAATGAAGACATCACAGCATTATAACATGCCGATCTTTTTTAGTTGGGGCCCAGACAACAAAATGGCCCTCAGGAAAACATGGTTCTATAGCTTTTGAAGCTGAAAATTTATTTAAAGTGAAATGTCATTGTGTTTGTGTGTGTGTGTGTGTGTGTGTTTAAGTGTTTCATTTCTTTTTTAAAGTGTGTATAATGTGTGATGCCTGTTCGTTTATCTTTCGGTTGTTTTAGGTTTTTGTTACTACCGTTAGAGACTCGAGAAAAACGAGATAAATGATCATTACTGTTCGATCTGATTGATGACGACGATGAGAATAGGAGAGAAAAGAATATATTTTTTTTATAGAAATGTTCCTGGAACAAATAAAATGATATGATCATGATAGATAACAAGTTTGTTGTTGTTGTTCCAGCACCAACCTGTCTGAAAATTCGATTCTGAAAATAGAGAGAAACAAGAAAAAACTTGAGAATCTTGGAACCACACAAGAATGTGTGAAACAAGAAGCAGAAAAAAAAATTTAATTTCACAAGTCAAGACCCAGAACCCATCACCACCACCGTGAGGCCTAGAATTTTAATTAATTTTTTTTTTTTTTGTTTCTTTTTTCTACTGAAAATTGATTGTTTTTATTTTTGGTCTTGGATTCTCGGGGAATCTTGACATTAATCTTGGAACAGCATATCTTTCTTCTCTTCAGTATCTTATCCTCGTGTATTTGATATATCTTTCATCATTTTCTAATATGAATGATGAATTTTCTTCTTGCTCCAGAAAGTGAGAACAAAAAAAATTTTCAATTTACTAGAAATTTCTTTTACCAGAAAACAAAAGTTTAAATTTTAAGTTAAATTAGGCGAAAACTATTTTGGTTGAGGAGGGTTTATCATTGTTTGGCCATCTTTCCCAAGTTTCAATTGAAATTTTCTCTTTGAGCTAGGTCCCGTGCGATGATGATGAATTAGTTTTTTTCTTCCTTGCTTGAAGCTTGACTTGGTTTGACTTGAAAACAGAAATTCATCTGGAAAAATTTGTACCAAAAGATAAAGAAGAATAGAACCAATTGCACTAACCAAACAAGAATTTTTAATGAGGATAAATTAATAATCTTTTCTTCACATCTTTTTGGGAAGGAAAAATTTTAAAGACAAGTCGTTCCAATTGGAACAATTTTCTCGATTGAAATCGTGTTTTAGATCATGTCAATTTGTCAAATAGAAAACTTTTTTGCTTGGGTTTTTCTCAAACTGTGAATTTCATTTCAAGTGTGAATGAGAACAGTTTGTCCACACACACACACGCAAAAATCGTTAAAGCTGAAACTTTTCTTCTTCTTCTTCTTCTTTTTTTTTTGAATGATTTTTTTTTCTCATTTCTAGGTTCTAGGGTTTTTTTCCAAAATTTGAAGCAGGCGAGAGAAAAATTTCTAACAGAAACATTTACACTAGATTAATTCATAGAATTCAATTGTCGGTTATTCTCTTGGTTATTGCTGTTTGTTTTGGTCTCTACAACATTCTTAACAAACCGTAAGAGATTCGTTAAGAATAGAGAAAGAGATGGAGTCCTAAGGCCTGGTACTGTTTATGCTTGAGAAACCTTTCTAAAACCATTCAATAGGATGATGGGCTTTTTTTCTTTGTTTCTAGCTATTGTTGTTTGAAGGGACCAAATTCTTTCAAAGCTGTTGAACTATAATTTTATTTTCTTCCTGGAACCTAGAGCACCAAAAACTCTCTAATCTGGTTAGCCAATCTCTCGTTCGTGGCTTAATTTTAGGGCCCATTTTTTTTTATAGAAAATTTTTAATCTGGGACATCAAATCATCCTTTTTTTTATTCAAAAAAAAAATCTGAAAATTACCAATAGCCCTAGCGGAAGATAGAAGAATATAATTTTACTTTTGAAGAGTTTGAGCCCCCAAAGTGAAAAAGGCCTAGAATTGAAATAAAAAGCAAAATTACTTTTTAATAACCAACACGGTGTGTGTCTAGTGTAGTGGGTACCCTATGCTAATAATAATAATGTGTAATGGCCATTTACTAATCGAAGCTTTTGTTTGTTTGATGCCTGGACCATCTTACAAGGAATGGGATGCTTTTGTTTTTGAAAGAATCGAAACACACGACAACAATAAAGCTAATGGCATTCATTTTTCAGCTAACAATCTTCTCAACTCGTTTTCTCTTTCACTCTCGATCTGGATCGTTCCAATCTCTTCTTCTCATTGATTCATTATATTCACATTTACTTGAGTTTTCCGTAAGGTCGTTTGTTTTTTGGAACAGTGTAACGTTTTGCGTGAAATTTCTTGTGCTCTATCAAGCATCACACTCACATCACCGTTCCATGTTTGGAACCGAATTTCAGTTTTTACTGAAACCTAAAAACTTTTAGTAGGAAAGGACCAGCATCATCATCATCGATAAATAGATAGATTCAATGTGAAGCCATCGAGAGGAACAGAAATCAGTTTATTCTGGCTCATTCTTTCTCTTGATTCAAGCCAATCAAGATCAATCGATTGAGCGAGGCAGAGAGACCAAAGAGACATTTTCCTGATAAAATTTATTTCACCAAAACGAAACAAATAATCTAAAACACTGTTTGACTTTTTTTTTGCTCGTTGATCTGGTTCATTATTAAAAAAAAAAAACCTAGAAAACAACAACCAGAGAAAACAGTTTGGGCTGTTGTCACAAAGTGATTGCCAAACACACACACAACCAAATCGTAATCAATCTTTGTTTCAAGAGCTTCTTTCTCATTTCCAATCAATGCCTATCAATGTTGTTTGATTCTGTTTGTTCCATAAAATTAACATCGAATCGATAGGATCTAGAAACTTTCTTTAAGATTTTTTTTTTCTGAGGAATCTTCTGAATGTTTAAGATAATTGAAAATTATTTTTTCGTTATTGTCAGTACGATGTATTATGAATGCCTTGTAATAAAAGGCCAATAACATTTAAGAAAATTTAATTTTCTTCTCTCTTGTTACAGTGTATCTCTTCTCATCTCTGGGTTTTTTTTTTGGACATAGATCTAAATCTACTGTACTCAATTTAATAGAGAAACTTTTTTCCCCTCAAAAAAAAACACATACTCTATGAAGGAACCAGAGAATGATAAAACAAGGATCTTGCTACAAGGCGCCATAATTTTTTTTTTCCTCTCTTTCCCCGTCTTTAAAAATATTGGCTTTTTTCCATTTCTTAAATTTTTTTTTCGATTCAAAAACTCTTTTTGTTTTTTTTTCTCGGGCCTTTATCGGGCGTCATCATCGTACCTAGAAAATAGAAAAAAACTTGGTCTGTGCCTGTGTGTGTGTGTGTGTGTAGGTTTCATCAACAGTGGTGTAGTTGGCGGACGACAATTTCTCTCCTAGGAATTTAATAATAATAACAATAATGATGATGATGATAATAGTAATAGGTTTTCTTTTCCTAGGCCTTCTCGGGTCTTTGCTAGGGTCTTCATCATCATCACAAACATTCTGGCAAGAATGGAAAAACATTAAAATGGGAAAGATAATTTTCTTATCCTCCACTTTATTGGAAAAGCTCGTTTGTCGTTTTATTTTTCATTTTAAAATTTTTAATAAAAAATTATGAACCATTCTCTTTGCTTTCAATGAGAATGGTTTTCTAGAAAGTTTTTTCAAGTTATTAATAATAAATTTTATTAATCTTTCTAGGTAATTCAACAAAGAGTTTTCTTCGTCGGGAGTCAACTGGTTAAAACAGAAAACAGTTGATTGGACTGTTTAATTGTCAGTTTTCTTGTTTGCAATGCAACCACTAAACCTGATCAATGAATTGTGAATTCGATGCTAAACAATTCTGATCGATCAATTTTGATTTGAAGAAAACAAAATGATGATGATGTTTAACCAGCAAAAACTTATCACCGATGATCAACAACAACAGGATAAGGAGGAGGATGTCTATCGATATCTATTTTTGGTCAACATTCTACAGCATCGATGGACTCGTCTATTGGACTCTTGCAATCGTATCGTTTTGATTCATACCAAACTTTTTAGTCGATCCAGAATAAAGTTACCATCAGGTGGAGCTGTTGATAATAATAGAGAGATTAGTTTGCTCTCTCGTTACCAATGTGATAAGATGAGAGGTCGATCTCATCAACGGGTGGTTTCGCCATCACCATTACCCAATGTTTTCAATGTTGTGCTCAAATTTGGAGATTCTCGTTTAATCTCGTTAACGTTGTTCATCAATCTGATATTTTTTCTGTTTTCGTTTCTGTTGTTGTTCAATGTAAAGTTATGTTTGTGCCATCATCATCACCATCATCCACTTCATCATCATCATCATGATCAAATCCACGCCCAGCACAATCAAGTGATGTTTGAGAGGTTGAATGTTGATCAACATGAACATTCGATTCATCATCATAACCAAAACAGCCAACAGCCAAAGGAATCGTTATTGTTGACGATAACCAGGTCCCGTCCTAAGGAGATGGCTCAAACCAAATGTGTTGAACAGTGTTCGTGTAAATGGCGTTCTGGTAAGATGTGGGTCGAATGTCCTGCCGAATCGGCCCTACATCACATACCGAAAGGTCTCGATTCTGGGACTCAGGTTCTTCATCTATCGGGAAACCCGTTGAATGAACTTGAATCGCATGCCTTCGAGCGTGTCGGTTTGAAAAACTTGCAACGTCTTTATTTGGCTCAATGTCAAATATCAATTGTCAATGTCGACGCCTTCGTACAGCTATCTAATTTGATCGAGCTTGATCTAGCCCAAAACGAGCTTCAACAAATACCGACCAACGCCTTGGCTCATTGTCCGATATTGAGAAAGATGAGTCTGGCGCGTAACCGATTGCGGACCATCAGAAACTCTTCATTCGGAATGTTGATCGATTTGCAAACTATCGATCTTTCGCACAACACCATCGAACAAATCGAATCGAATGCTTTCTTTGGGCTCAAAAATCTCAAACAACTTTACCTGAACGATAATCAATTGAGGTAGGAAAACAAATTTTTTTTGTTTAAAAAAAAAAATCCTCGTTTTTCATCCATTTGAACTGATCCAGAGTTTCTGGAACAGCAGCTTGTTTTCTCGGCTAGAGACAAACACTGTGTGAAAAACAAAAAATCCGAGACTTTTCAAGGTAATATACGTTTGAAGGCCCAACATTGGACCCAGAATCATCATTAAAAACACGCCAACCAGTTTTAGAAAATTTTTTTTCTTCTGGTTTCTTCAAAAGTTTTGCTTTTAGAATGAAATAGGAGAAAATCATTTCCAATGCCTTCGACAAAGCTTGAACAAACATTGGAAACATATGACACATACACACACACACACATCTTGTTTAGTATTCTTGTTGAGAACCTTGTTCTTGGAACCTTCTCGCTTTGGCTCACTCTCTCTAACTGGAATAGAAAACTTTTCCATCCAATTTGAAACAAACGTCTCTCTCTCTCTCTCACTATGACTCACTTTCATCATTATGATGATGATGATGGTTGTTTGAAGGGAACAAGGATTCCTAAATCTCTCTATCTCTGGAACAAAGGTTTTTTTTCCAGAAAATACTATACTGGCATACAGGGTGATCAAATCTTTTGGAACCATTCTGTAGTCATAGAAATAATATTATTTGATATCTAATTTATTTTATGGAACTGAAGAACGAAAAAAACTTTTCAAACATAAATTTTAAATAAATATAAAAAAATGCTATTTCAATAATGATAATGGATGATATGATGTGATGTGACCATGATGATAATGGTCATTCAATGCCCTACTCTCCCACTCACTCTCTTTTGATCTGATAAGATTGGGGCTAAAAAAAAACTTTTCGTTCCAAAAGATTCGAATCTAATTTTTCATCACTGTTCCATGATTTTTCATTACATTGTTACCAAAACTTTTCTCTTGTCTCTTCAATTTCCTAATAGAATGATGAATGACAGAACTTCAATAGAAAGTTGCGAATATAAAATTGCGTGTGTTTCACTTTTTTTCTATCAATCAAACTCTTCTTTTAATTTTTTAAAATTTTCTAAGAAAAATTTTTAATAATTAATCTATTTGTTTATTAGGATTATAGTTTAATTTAATTACAATTCAGTAATTAATTAAATTCAATCATTATAATAAATAGAAAAAATTGTGCTAAACCGTTCTCTTGTGTGGGAATGTGAGGCCCTAACCCCAAGAAGCGCCTAGCTGGTATTCATGCTGAAATCTCTAGCTTTTTGTGTGTGTGTGTGTGTTCCGTTATGGAAATTCCGAATCGCATAAATGGACGAGAAAGATTTTGTAAATCTTTACTCAATTTAATAGAGTGCGTGCCTCAGAAGGGAAACCCGAGGGTTGTGAATGTCAATTGTTCTTAGAGAACACACACACACACGATTCAAATTTAAATCAACTAAATCGATTGACGTTGATTGTCTCTCACTCTGTGCCTGTCTTATTGATAGGAAATGGCACCATTGATTTTGGCAAAGAGTAACAACTAAACCAAAGCAAAGCAAAGCAAAGCAAACCAAGCTAAATGTCACACAATCAATACATCACCAGGTTATTAGTTTCAATCGTTTTTTGCTTATTTTTGCCTCTTTATCTTATGGAAAGATTCCGTGATCGACAAATAATCGAATTTTTCTGTTTTGTTTTGTAGAGATCAATTGAATAAAATTGTTTTGGAATAAAATTCTAGTGTTTCAAGTGATAGTTCCCGAGAGTTAGGAAAACCGTTTTGTTCAAGTTTTAGTCGTTTTAAATCAAAATCTTTTCGAAAAGTTTCCCGAGAAAAATGTCTAGGCCTGAAATTTTTAATAATTAAAATTAATTAATTAAATATCTCTCTCACTCTCTGTTTGGGTCTTTCTTTGTTTTTTTTTTGTCTGAAAAGAGTTTTTTCCTTTTCATAAGACAGTAATAAATCCTAGCCCATATTTTAACTCGAAAACGAGAGAATCTGTTCTAGAAAAATTTGAATAAATAACTAAATAAAAGTGCCAATCATAATAATAAAAAAATATACTAGTACAGCTTCACTTCAGGACCCGACTGGCATTGCTGCCTGAAAAGTAAATTGATCTTTCAACATATACAACACTGGCATAGTTTGGGTTTTTTTTTTTTGGTTGTTCTGCGGTGTTTGCAAAGTAAATCGAATCGGATCTATCTAAATTCAAGGAGAAAATTCATGATCCAGATGCCTGAATTCTCACACATACACTTAAATTCTATTTGTAAAGGTTGTGAATGTTGATGATCATGTGATGATGATGATTCAAACTATTATCTATCATAATCAATGCAATCAATCTATGAATCAAGTAATCTTTCAAAATAATACCTCCTGTTCTTCACATTCCTCTGTTTGTTCAATTTTTGAGTTTTTCTAAGCCTAGGTTCACTTGGTTCTTGGGGGTTTCAATTTTCTGGTTCGCGTGTGTTGAGAGTTTGAAGAGTGCTCTCATAATTTCAAGATTTAGAATAAATATTCTTTAAGTATTGAGCCATGAATTGAGAATTTATTCTTTCACTTTGGTTTGGGGAGACCAAAGTCTTTGGCCTCTACAAATTTTAGCAGAATTAAATTAATTTTTTTAATTCCGGATTAAGAATTCAATTTATTTTTAATTGATAATTTTTTTACAGTTTTTTTTTCTTAATTAAATCAATTGACAATTGAAAAATTGAAAACTAAAATCTTCATTTTTCCAATGTCAAAGTATTATTATTTTTCTTTCATTTTGGTCCCTCAACCAGAACCAGATTTTTTTTTGAGGAGAGAAAAGTTTGGTTAAATTTATTTATTCATTTGTTTGTTTGTTTGTTTGTTTGGGTTCATGTCATTCATAGAACAGCGGCAATAATAAGAAAAAATGCCAAACAACTCTAAGAAAAAAAAGGCTTGTCAATTGGAATGTCGTTTTGGTTTGGCTTGGTTTGGTTTGGCTTGGTTTTTTTTATTATTATCTCATTTGATTTGTTTGTCATGTCGCGCTTCGTTATCATTGGGACCTTTTTTTCTTTTTCTTTGATTTATCTTGTTTTTTTTTTTTTGTATGTCAAAACCCAGTCGTGAAACTCTAGACCCAAAAAACTCAACAAAAAAAAAACCAAGCCAAAAAACTTACCCAAAGTTAGGGAGATTTCTTATAATTTTTTTTCTCCTCTGTTTCGTAAACGCCCATGTTATTGTTGTTTGTCATTTTGATGGCGTTTTATTTTTATATGGCCTCGATTCAACTAACTCCAATATCATTTCCAAACACGACAAACACAATTTGAGAAATAACAATCCGGTAGAGTGAAATCTCTAAGAGAAAAAAAAAGAAGACGCGTACGTTCTCTTTTTTATTATTCTTCTTCTCGGGATAAATCCTCTTCTTGGGCCTTATTCTTCTTCGTGCTATTATTATTTTTTTATTTTTCTCTGGTTTGTCTTTTACAAGGTCTCTTTATTATCATTATTTTATTGTCTATTGACTAGAAAAATTGTGGAGACCAACGAGGAAAAGAAAAACTAGACCAAGGGAAAAAATTAAAATAATAACGGAACTATATGGGTCAGCAAAATCAAGTTTTTTTTTCTCTTGTATAATTTGGGCCTTTCTTTGGTTGTTTATTTTTTTTGGAAGAAATCTCAACCCAATTGTTTTCTTAAACTTTTGTTGTTGTTGTTGTTGTTTGGGTTAGTGTTCATTGTATGGACACAATACAGACCGTCGTCTTCAACCAAAGGAAGAACCCAAATTAACATTAATTGAAAATTTCCTTGGGCTTTCTTTTGAAAGGAAAAAAGAAAATCTAAAGACACTGCTCAATATTCTGGTCTTTGTTCCAGGGAGCCATTTTTTTTGTCTCTAAGAAAATTTTGCTTCATTAAATTTTTTTTTCTCTCTAGGAAATTCCTTCATCCAATATGTTGTTTGGATTCAACTTTCTTTTTTTCTGATAGTTTTTAGACCGCCATCTCTAAAAAACTTGAAACAAAATCGGGTGTTTGTTTGGTGCAGAATAGATTTACTTTGATTGGTTTGGTTTGCTTTGCTATTCCTCTCAATATGTGTTTGTGGTTGATTTGGTTTTGTTTGCATTTCAAACATGCCATTCAAACTTTTCAACAACAAGAAGAAAAAAATTTGATAGAAAAACTTTTTCTCTTCCCGTTATTATCTTAGGTTTTTCTAATATGTGTGTGTGTGTGTGATGGTCGATTGATTAAAGAAAATCGAGCCTAGAAAACTGCAACTAGAAAATTCTTTTGTCATCTGAAAAACTGTCATCGGGTTTGATCATTGGTTCTGGTTTCAACCTTCTCATTTCAACCAGAAAATTTATTATTCGAGCTGTCTTCTGACTCTCTCTCTCTGGTTGTGGTTTTTTCTTTCTGTTGTCATCATTGTCTCAAGAAGAACATTTTTCCTCATCCAAGGAAATTAAGATGATTGGAAAAAAAGTCAGGAAAGAAAAGTTTTTGATAGAACAAAATTTTTTTTTCTGGTTAAAAAGTTTCTGTTCTCCTAGAGATGAAGCACCAAGAGAAAAAAAAAATTCAAAGTAAATGAATTCAATTGGCCCGAGGGTCAATTTTGGCACACACAAACCATAATAATAATTCAGTTCCACACCACAACTTTTATTTGACAAACGTGATTTTTCTTCAATTTTCACTTCTGCAGAGTAGAAAAAAACCCTTGATTCTTTCGAAGCTTTTTGGATTTTTTCGGATTTTTTTTTTGCTTTGGAAAACACCCAAAACTTTTCTAGACTAGGAACAGAAATTTTCACTACGATATTACTTCAAATAAAACTTTTTACTAGGATTTATTCATTGAATTAATATTCTTATTGCCCATTCAATTGGGTGCCAATGGGAAAAGTGTCTTGAGAAGAGGCATTTCTAGTTTTTTTTGTTTTTGGAAAGTTTTCTTCCAGAATCGATCCAGAAGTTTTTGAAGAAAATCAAATTTAAATTGTCGATGATTTCAAACAGTAGAATTGTTTTTTTTTTCTCTCAAAAACAAATACTTTCATGAAGGATGATTTGGCCTTTGGCGCTTCGGTCTTGTCAACAAACCTAGGCAACGACATTTTCTTCTTCACTTGGGTATTGTCCAATTCAGGTTGACGTTTTCTTCTCTTTGTTTGCCTTGTAGCCCTGGGGTCGTTTAGTATCACGCAAACCTGATTGACAAATCAAAGTTCCACGAACGAAACCATTTTCTTGCCCTGGAACTTTTTTTTTAATAGAATTTTCCGTTTTTTCTGGTTGTTGTTCCAAATTAACCAATGTGTTTAGCGTTCTGTTTCATGTTCTGGTTTCTAGGAGTTTTTGTTTTCTACCAGAAACAAACAAAAAATGATGATAATTAAAATAATTTATATTAAATTTGAAAAGTTTTTATTCAATGAGAAAACTTTTAATTTTTTCATTAATTACAATTACTAAAAAAAAACGAATAACGGTTTTTTTTCGTAGTTTATTTGAAATTGAAACTCAAAAATTGATTCAAATAATAGAACCAAAGTTCTTTATTTCTGTTTCTCAATTAAATTATGATTGAAATTTCGATTTTCTACTAATCATCATCATCTTAATTATTAAAAGAAATTATTTTCATTAAAAAATTAAAGTTTTTTCCTAGGTTCCAAAATTTTACTAAAATTAATTTGATTTATTCGAGTTCCAAGATTTTGTGAAAATCCAATTCTCTTGGATTGTCTTATGTGTCTCTATGGTAATAATTCACTTTTGAGATACCACCACTACCTCCTCCTCCCGTCCCTCCCCCTATTCAGAGGATTCTTCTTCTGTTTTTTTTTGTAACAAAAAAAAAATGTTTCAAAAAAATTTTTTATTATTAGAAAACCAACGACATTTCAAAAACAACAACAAAACAGATCGCTTTCTGTTTATTTAGAAAAAACAACAACGATATTCTAGGGCTCTTGGGTTCTGTCGGATGTTTTCTACTAAAACCCACTGCTGAACACACTACAGAAAACTGGAGTTCGCTTCAGTATTCTAGTTTGAACAACAAATAATAATAATAATAATGATAAAGCCTCAATAAATAAATCAAATCTATTATTTATTTATTTATAAAATGAAAAATATATAAAAAGATTATTTATAATAAATAAATAAATTTGTTTTAAAGAAAATTTTTTTCTCAATAAGTTTCTCTCCCGCCACTATTAAATGATACTGATATTAGGTTATTCGAGTATGAAGCGAGCTAGAGAGAGTGAGAGAGAGAGAGAGAAAGAAATATACTGATAGACGCATTTATTTTCTTTGGGCTTATTTTTCCTCTTGATAGTCTCTCGCTTTATTTTTCAAAGTCATAATATAATTTTGAGAAATGTTTGAAAATTTCAAATAAATTTTCAAATAAAATTTTGCCTCTTTTTCTGTTTCATTTTCTCAGAGTTTCCAGTAACCGAGAGTGCCAAAAAAAAAAAAATTCAATAATGTTTTTTTTTCTGTTCAAAATTTATTTTCCTATTGAGAATAATATGTTTTCTCATTTCGCCATTCAAAGAAAAACTCTTAGGAACCAGAGGTCGGAATCCAGAGGCATGAAAGTTCTTTATTGATTCGAATGATTAAAAAAAAAAGTCCAAAATATTTTACCAATGATGATGATGATGGGGATAGAGTATTGAAAGGTTTCAACCAGCAGTTTTCTCTTTGCTTGACTGGTTGGTTGGTTGGTTGAATTGGTTCTAATTTGGAAACAGTCGGGTTTATTTGTAATTTATACGGTTGAGGCTTGTTTGTTTGTTTTTGGAAGTTTAATGAACAAAATGATAATGGAGAAAAAGTGTTGAAGACAAATGAACACTGACTAGTAGTTTTTTTTCCGAAAGAGAAAAATTTTCCGATTTGTAGAAAAAAAAGTTTGTTTTAGCTAGAGACTTTAGAGACAATGAGAAGAAGAGAAGCTAATATATTTCATTATTAAATTTATTTTTATTATTTGAAATAAATAATAATAATAAATTACAATTTAATGGCTTTTATTTTATTTTTTTAAATAAAATAAAATTAATTTTTTTTCTCTCACAACAAAGTTTCATTTGAAAACAGTTCTACTCTGACCAATCGAAAATCAGTTTTTGACCACTCTTCTTTAATTTTTAATAGAGAATTTTTTGCTTTGGTCCAGTTTCTCTGGGTCCTTGTTTTATTGGGAAAAGTTCAATTACTTGCACTGGGACGATGGGAAAGCGATTTATTTTAAATCGAAAATTTTCACTGGGCTTTCGTTTTGGGTTCTTTGAAAAGTTTTTTCTTCTCTTTGGTTTCATTAACAGTTGCGGCGGTTGGGTATATAAGAACAGCCAGAAAAAGAAAAAAAAATCCATCAAGTTTTAAAGTTTTTTTTTTCTGAAAGAAAGAAAATTACTTTTCATCAAAGTTTTCGAAAATTTTCTCTTCAAATTTTTTTCTGGAATTTCGTTTAGATTGAAAATTTAGATAAGATCAGAGTGTTTCAAAAACAACAGGCAAAACGAAATTATTAAATCCTAGAAAGTTTTCAATTATTTTTATTTTTTGGTAGCACACTTTTCAGATTTTTCGTACCAGATTCGAATTGAATTTCATTTTTCGAAAGTCGACTTATCAATAAATGAATTAGATTATACGATATATATTTGAAACAAACAAACATAATGATGAAATTATTCTATTTGGCCCTAAAATAAATTCTAGGCTTTTTTTGAAAAAAAAAGTTTCATTTATTTTGGGCCCTATTTCTCTTGAAAGTTTTTTTCCCTTGAACATTAAGATTTGTAAAAAGTAATAATAGTTTTTTTTCCTGTTAAAAAAAAAGCCCTAGTTTACAGGGCCCTTAAAAAGAGAGAACATATGATGACAAAATAGAAAAAAAACCCGACTGAAGAGCGTAAGACACTGTTTTATTACTATTACCTGATACTAAAATGATGATGATTCATGAACATCTGGAACAAGTGGAACAAAGCTCTCTGTTGTTCCATCTTGTTGGAACAACTGTTCAAACTAAAAATGCATAAAAATATTACAAACCTGGGCACGATTCTCTTCAAAAAGTTAATCGACAAATTTTTTTTTTTCTTCAAACAAGTTTTCGAGGTGGTGTCAAAGTTTAAAGTTTGAAATCGAAAACTCTTTCTGAGAGGAAAATGTATTCCATAAATTTTCCCAAGATTAAGCCAGCTGTTCGGGTGCTAGAATCTTTTTTTTTTTTTTTTTTGAATAAAATAAATTTGAATTGTTTGTTTCAATCAAAAATGATTGTTGATTGTTTTTTGGGTGTTCCAAATTCAATAAGTTTGAAACAACAGGGCTTGAAGTGCTTCTCATAAATTCTGCTTTGTTTCTCTTTATTATTATTCGAAGAATAAATAAATTTTATTTTTATTAGTTGTATCATTCTGTTTCTGGAACAGATGATCGAGACGATGATGGAAATTTTCGATTTTCTTAAAAAAAATAAAGAAAAGTTTATTATGAGAAACAACAACCAAATGGAAAAATATGAAGAAATAGATTCGATAGTCACTATCGGATAGTGTGTCTGTGTCTGTGTGTGTGTGTTTGTTCCAATGTTGACAATCGATATATATCTGAAGTGAACCTAAAACCAGAATCTACGAAATATTTTTTCTCATTTCACAAACGAGAATTCAGTAGAAATTGAATTGAAATTGAATTTTTTGTTGTTGTTTTTCTCGGGTCTTTTTGTTTTGTTTTGTTTTGTTGACTGTGTGTCCTTAGTGTTTGAGGATTGGGGATTCTTTTGTGATATTGATTTTCTAGGGTCTCGTTCTCTTTCATTTCAAGTTTGTTTCTTTGTTTGTTTGTTTGTTTGAGATTTGTTATTTTTTTGTTTGGCGTTGTTTTTCATTTCTTTCAAAAAAAAAAATTGGTGTGCTGTTTGATTTATAGGGAGTAAATATTATTGAAATTTTTTTTTTCTGTTTTCTCTGGTTTGTCTGAATGTCTAGGGCTTTTGTCCCTTCTTTGTCCCCTCATCTTCATTGCCAAGTGTTGATTTGTTTTTTTTGGGATGATGTTCCCCTTTTCTTTCCATTCTCTGATCCATTTGTTTTGGGCTTTTTCCCGAGATAATTCGAGAAAGAGAGAGAGAGAGAGAGACGAGAAAAAGTTTTCAGAAGTAAGAAAAAAAGCTCTCTGCTAAAAGAATATTAAAATATTTTATCGATTTTCGAATCCAATTTCGAATGAATAAATTATTTTTTTAAAACTCTTTGGGCAGGCCGCCAAAGTGTTAATGGTTGAGAAAATAGAATTAGTTCTATAAAGAAAGTTCAATGATACTCAGACCGATCTTTTTAGAATGTCAGTAGAGGACCAGAATTTGGTCATCACTTGAATTATTTCATTATTCTTCCTCTTTTCGTTTCTGTGACATTCAAGGTTTAAAAGACCGAATGCTTATCCTAAAAAATGTGTCCATTTAGAACATTCTTTCCTTTTTCAGTTAAGACAGTTTTTCAGAGAAATGATTTTTTAATTATCGAGAACCCAAATTTAGTGCTTAAGCAGCAGTTTTTTTTTATATTAAAAATCAATCAGTTCAATCGATTGATTTTCAATGATGATGATCCATTAAAAAAAAAAAGTTTCCTTATTGAAACAATGTTTCTCATATCCTTCAAAAAGGGAAAAAAACAATATTTATTTAAAAGTTCCATTTGGAACGTTTTCTTTTCTCTTTTAAACAGAAACACGAGAAGTTTTACGAAAAAAGTTTTAATCTTTTTTCCGCTTTGATGAAGAAGGTTTTTTAAATAGAAAAAAGAAATTTTTTTAGTTTAAATTAAATAATTGGGTTTCTCCATAGTTTTAAAAGTTTTTTCTTGTTCCAAATTTTTTCCTTTGAAAAAAAAAGAGTGAACCCGGGTTTTCTTCCTGAATAATTAATCAGGCGTTCTTCAAATTCTTGGTTTTTTTTCTCTTCTGGATGATGAGGAAAGGGGAAAAAGTTTTGAATTTTCTTTGTCGTTGGCTTCCAGGCCCTAGGAAATTGAATAGAAGAGTCTTCTAGAAACAAGGTGAACAAATTTTGGCCCAAAATTTTTCATGAAAACCTTTGCGGCACCTAGGCCTAGAATACAGTAGGATGGTGGAAAACTGAACTTGAAAAGTTTTTTAAAGACCCAGCGAGAGAAACTGGTCCAGTTTTTTTTTATGGAACTAGAGATGTCAATTGCTCGCTTTTGGGAAATTTTTTATTTTTATTTTGGATCGACGATTTGTTTGTCGGATAGGAAACACCAAATTAGATTAAAGAGATTGTTTGTTTGTTTGTTTGTCTGTTGGAAAGAGAATCGCTTCCCACATACCAAACGTTTGTGATGTTCCAAGACTTTTTTTCTCTTCTCTGGATCAAAACAATTGAGAAGCAGAAAGAAAAAAATTTATTAAATAAATTTAATTTAATTTCTCCCCAACACATTCATCTCGTTCGCTTGGCAACTTCTTCATTTTCGGGTTCGGTGTGTGGATGGGGGTGGGGGAAAAAAAGGGGAATCAGTTCATTTTATTATTATCATTTTTTTTCTAGTGCGAAAAAATCTCTTGGATCGATCCAGAGAGCGAAAAAAATCGTCTCGTCTACGTGATTTATAAATTTTTTTTCTAGCAAAGCAAAATTCTTGCTTCATATATCGACTCGAATTTCTTTGGTCTGCAAAAACCAAGAGAAAAAAGAAACGCGCTAGGACTTTACATTATACACAAAGATGATGATGGTTTCCATTAAAAATATCCGATTTCAGTTTTAGTTTTTTTTCTGGTTCTTGTTGGAACATTGGATAAAAATGATTTTTTTTTAATATTATTATTTGACCGAGGTAAATTATCAATTCCCGATTCTCGGGAAAAATTGTGAGCGGGAAAGAAGGTTCCAAATCATCATACGATCAAATTTTCAAATAGATTTCTCCTTCAGATGAGTGATAAGATGATCAGATTTTGGAATGTTTTGTTCCTTGGTTCTCAATTTTTTTTTTGAAAAACAAGATTAAATCTTTGGGGGGGGAAGGGGATTATTTGGTGAACCAAAGAGTGATGAACGACTATAATCGATTAAAGTCTGGAAAATATTCTGAAAGAAGAGAGAAAAAAAATTTAATGTTCTTGTTAGGTTGGGTTTTTTTTTCTCTTTCTCAACGACCCAAAGAAATTGAGTCAATTTGGTTTCGTTATTTTTTATTTTTCGAAAACATTCCAAATGATTTAGCGTAGAGGAGGCCTAGAATTTCTTTCTATTTTAAACGAATAGAATTCAATTTCTTTGGGTAATGATCCGAAAAATATAAAATAAACTATTGGGAACTGGAAACCCCCGAAACCAATTGACAAATTCACAGTAAAAAACAAACTATTTTTTTTTTTGAGAACTTTGGAAAATTTAATTCGTTATTCGCTTTTCCAACTCTGGGATAGACACACTCTCTCGGTATGGGCTCCAAAGTTGTTCCAAACTCACAAATTTGACTGTCTTCTTGCTTTCCAGAACAGTGTTTTTGATTAAACAAGATTGTTTCTCAAAAACCTGGTTAAATTCATTCCATTGAATATTTTTTAATGAAATGACCAATCCAACCGAAATTGAATCATTTCTGAAACCATGGCAAAGGTGATCAGAAGGTTCTTGTCTAGCTCGAGAACTTTTCAGTTCGTTTTCACTTTGTTGAGAAAAAAAAAAAAAACTTTCTCAACGTTTCATCATCTTCTTGTTCGAATCAATTTTGTTTTTGGATTTCGTTTTTTTCTTCTCTGCTATTCTGGTTTGGGTTCTCAATCTCTCGATTCTTTGGATTCTGTTCACATATCGCATTGCCAATGTTATTAAAGGGTATGGTCGATGTTGTTGTTGATGGTATCTAACCAGATGTTACGTGTCTAGAATATATTTCAATATTTTCTTGTTCCCAGCTTTCTCTCTGGTTTTCTAGTACTGTTTCGCTTCTTGGTTCGGTTTTTCTTTTTTTTTGGTTCTCGTATTAACGCCAAGTTTATTTTTTCGCATTAAACAAATTCTCAATTTTTTCTTCTTCTTGGTTGTTGTTTGTTTGGAAAGAATCTTCTGAAAGTGTTCAAATGGAACACACGATACTACGCTGATCATTCAACTAATTTTTCAAAATTCTAAATGATTTTTGGAGCTTGTTCGAGTCTTAACTAACGACTAGTAAAAATCGTTGTTCTGATGGGGTTAACTGGGAGAAGGGAATTTTTTTTTTTCAATTAAAAACCTTCAAGAATCTTGTTTTTCTATTTTTGCATCTCTGTTTGGCTCTTTGTCATGATGATGTGTTTTTTGGCACACGGAAAGAATCTGAAAAAAGCAAGAAAAATCGAAGAATTTTTGAGAATTTATTCAGAAAAAATTTTTACGTGCTCTAAAGCATCGATTCCGAAAACAAACCAATGCAGTGAAGCCGACATTCGAGTTAATTTTAATTGTTTTTTCGATTCTTCTTCATAATCTTTTGATGGCGATAAACAAATTAAAAGTATTGATATTGAATCATCGAATAGGTTTTTTTGGTACCAAAAGTCCTAGGCAAAATTCCCAATGGTTTCAATATCATTTCAGTGTCTTTGCCAGTTTTATCAGATTAAAATCGTGAATAGAAGCTCTGTACATATATACGTTTTAATAGATTATAATGAATTTAATCAAATTGTTTTCGTCTAAAAGTTTATATAACTTGGGTCAGTTTGAGCCCAGAGAACTTAGAAGATCGAACCCAATCGACCATTTCAACAAACTTAATTTGATTGGCAACAAAAACAGAGGCAAAAAAAAAACAAAACATTATAATAATAAAATTTCTCATGTTCTGTGAAGTTATAGTTTCCTTATAGTAGTACTAGTCCCATGAACTAAACCCTAATTTTTATCTGGTTCTCGGGTCTTGTTTCATGTTTTTTCTTGTTTTGCTGTTGTTGTTTGTTCAAACTACTTCAATTATACGATTATCATGTTCTCGAAGAAGAAAACGGAATAAAGAAAAAACTAAACAACCAAAATTCTTGATCTTTTCCAAGGGCCTTATCAAATGAAAGGGAAAAAATTCGACAAATTAATCAAATTGAGATGGATCCGATGGACTGATGTTTGGACAATTGATTGTTTGTTTGTTTGTTTGTTTGCTGGGTCTTGTTTAAACACTTGATTAAAAAAAATGTGAAAATAAACAAATTTCGTTTCGATTGTTTATTCTTCTTCTTCTTCTTCTTGTTGGTACGTCAATTTTCTGGTTCTATTTATTGTTTCCAAACAAACAGGTTAATCAAATTAGAGTTTCTCTCCTTGAGCCGCACACACACAATCACTGGACAATTCTGCTGAAATACCTGCTTTTGGGCCCAATGGCCGTCTCTAGCTCATCTTTCGTTTTGTTAAGCTCTTTCTCTCTTTATCACACACCTGAGCTAAATTTCATTTGGCCTAATATTTCTCGTTAAATAATTTATCTTCTTTTTTGGTTGTTTTATTTCGACCAAAATGAAATTAGTTTTCCAACACATAATAATAATAATAATGATAACACAATGATGATGGCCCGACAGTCAATCTCATTACACACCGGTTTTCGGGCCATGGAATAGCTTGAAGGGGATCAATAGATTTTTTCTGAAAATAGGTTCACTTTTCGGTTGTTTCAAATATTCCTAATTTACCGAAAATTAAACCAGATTTTTTTTTCTGCAAAGGTTTTTTTCTAAGTTTAATTCTAAATACAAAAACTTATTATTAATTTTTTTTTAGATTCAAGAGACTCAGGAGGATTAAAAGTTAATTTGATGTTTAATGAAGTTTTTCATTTTCAAAACAAAAATAATTAACAGTATTCTGATGTAAAAACACCAGAGTTGTGTTATTTTCTCAAGTGTCTCCTTGATTACCAAACGAAGATTTTTTGAGCCAAATTTTCGATTGTGATTGAGCTTAGCTGAGCCTTGCTTGCTTGCTTGCTAGCTCGTTGATTTGTTTAACCTCGCTAAATTGACTTTAGGACATGGAAAAATATTGGGCTAATGTTTTCTAAAAAATAAAACAAAATTATATTAAATTAATTTTCTCCCCTATCAGTCCCGTTGATTCTATAATTTGTGCATTAAAACTACTAATTTTTATTATTTTTTTTCGTAGAATAATTTTTTTTAAAGTGATAATTAATTAGCGAACGCTAATTAGAATTAGTTTGATCTCGGGTTTTTAGTTTGAAATTTATATGGCGACGAGAAAGAACAAGCGATGAATAGATAGACACAGAATCATTCATTTGCATTCTATGGTGTTCCCAGATAGAGTTTGTGCGGGAAACACTACTGGGACCTAGAACGGTCTTGTTGTTGTTTTTGGTTGTTGTTATGGTGAGGTTATGGTTTTAATAAATTTTAGTTTTTTTTCCTCTCGGTTCGTTGTTATCATCATTATCATAATTAATATTATTTTTTTCTTTTTGCTAAAATTATTTATTTAATTTATTAGAATTAATTTTTATTTTTTCTATCCGATATTTTCTGGGATTTAGATTTATCGATGGTCGAACAATGAAAAATTTGCCTTCGCTGTACGAGCTTACATTGCAACACAACCCGTGGCACTGTGATTGCCAGTTACGAGCGTTCCGCGAATGGATGGTCGAACACCAAATTCCGTTGAGCTATTCACCAAACTGTTCTGGTCCAGTTCAACGTTTAGCCGGTAAAGCGTGGAATCAATTGGAGATCGATGAGTTCGCCTGTCGACCCAAAGTAATCAACGTCGATACCGAAGTAGTCGTCTATGAAGGTGAGTTTTTTTTTCACTCATGGGAGCTTCTGGGCACAGAATCTGGGTAAGCAGATCCAGAAAATGGCTTCAAAAGTTTCTTAGAAAAGAATCAGATTTGATTTGTTTCTTGGAGAAGAAAAAAAATCATTTCATAAATTGAATTTTCCTGATTTTTCCCGTTTGTTCCCAAAAACTTTTCTGTTTGATCGATGATTACTTATCTGATTGATTCTGTTTTTTTCTATATTGATTTTTGATAAGTTTTAATCAAAACAAGAGAAAAATGAAATCAAGAGAATTTTTTTCACTTAATTTTAATGATTTTTTCTCTTCATCCTGGGTACCATTCCAAAGGTTCGTAGGAGAATTTTGCTTTAGGCCAAAATTGAGGTTCAATGGAAGAGGTTTCTCTGTGTTATTGTGGATTTTTTTTCTCTTTCTCTATTTATATTCCTAGTGAACTAGAAACAGCGTAGCAGAAAAAAAAACCTATCTCAACCCAAAATCGAACCAAATTAAATTGAAAATTTATTCTTCAATATAGAGAGAAAAACTTTAAATTGAAATTTTTTTTTCCTCTCATAAGAAAAATGACTGGAGAAAAAAAAGGTCGACTCTTAAAGGGCCCAAGAACCGAGAGCTAGGAACCGCCATCGAGATTTTCTCTCTATCTGTGTGAAAGATGAGATAATATTAAAAACAAGATTGTTGTGAAAATAATAAAAAAAATAGTTTTTCATTTGAAAAAATGTTAGATTATTCAAGAATATTTGAAAAAACAACCAGCACTTCTCCTAGGAACTATTTCTAGACCTGAGTCTCTAAAATTACTGAAGCTTCTAGGGCTGCTATTTGTTTGATTGAATTATATATCTATCTAGATTTCTCTTTCTATTTCATTTTGGTTTTAATTTTAAAATTCTTGAAAAAGTTTTCTGAGACCTAGAATTTGAAAGTTAAATGTCGTTTTCATTTTGAGAAAGTTTTTTTTCTGCTCGTCAAAAAAAAAGAAGAAAAGTTTCTTGAGTTTTGATTTGATTGTTTCGAGACGTTGTGGGCTTTCAATCATTCTCTCTCTGTTTGTGTGTCTCTTTTAGATGACAAATTTTTGGGCTAGGAGAAAAAAAATTCTTTGAACAAATTTAATAAATTAATTTTTATTTGAACAAACTTTTGTTCTTGAAAAAAAAATCTAGGTTCCATTAAGGGCCAAGAACGAGGAACTTTCTTTCTTTTGATTGACTTTGATTTACAAAAATTTTTTTTTTTTTTTTATCGAGACAATGAGCTTCTTTCAATTGTTTCCAAAGTTTAGTGAATTCTTGATTTTAGTCTTCTAAGTGTGTATTCAATGGGAAACAATCGGTTTGTTTCGATTAGTACCCGAAGTACCAGAAGCCGAAAGAATCCATCAATTGGTTCCTTCATTGCTGGCAGTGTGTTTTGCCTAACCTAATTGAATAAGGTGAACACTTTTTTTCAAGTCATTGTCGGTTATGTTTGCTGATCGGTTGATGGAGTGTACACACACACACACACACACAGACACAATCAAAATTGACTTTCTCATTTGAGAGAAGCAAACCACTGGCAAAAACATGATTGATTTCTTTGTTGCTGCTTGTTGTTCATTGTTTTTTCTAGTTCTTTTTTCCAATCAAAACAATAGCAATCGATTATTTGATGGAATATTCTTTGATTGTTCTAGTGTGGATTGGGAAAGAACACTTTTTGTCTCTTCCAATGTTAAATGGCCTTTTTTATGGTTGAAGATTGACTGACAAGATAATGAAGGTTTCTTTGAAAATTTTTCTCCAACTAATTCTGAGTGCTTTTGAATTGGTTTTTTTGGCACATTTTTTTTCATCTCATTACCCGTTGAAAACTCAAACCCGGTTTTCTTTTCAACCAAAGTTTTCTGAATTTTTCTGAGTATTCCTTCACTGAGAGACAATACAAGAAAATTTATTTTTAGAACCAAAATAAAAATTGAACTCCAAGGTTTTTGGTTCGATCCAGAAAATTGGAAACATTTGTCATCATCTTAAAGGTTTCACTCTGGTTCTTTTCTTTTTTTTTCGGTGAATATTTCTTGGTGAAGGGCAAGACAGATGAATTATTACACTGGTTCCATATTTCTGTTCATGAAAATATTGGAATGTGTGTTTGGTGTTGGTTGGTTGGCCCAAACTTTTTGTTTCATACGCATGAATGTCTCAAATAATGTTAATAAAGTCTTAACGAATTCCAATTGGAACAGGCCAAACAAAGAGAGAAGGAAAACATTTATCATTATTGTCGAACACAACTGAAACAAAAAAAAAAAAAAAAAAACAACTCCTCTCCAAAACAGTGCTAGGGTCCTAGAAAACACAAACAACACATCTCAATTATTATTACTATTCAATATCTATTCTTTTTCTGTAATAAATGTATTTCTTCTTTTCTACCCCTCCCCCCCCCTTCTTCCAAAAAAATTAATATTAGTTTTTTTCTCCGTGGAACAATGTTCAAAAAGTTTTTTTCCTCTGAAAACATTTCTCTGATTTTTTTTTTTGTTTTTTTTTGAATAGAATTCATTCATTATATCGGGAATCCGAATTGAATTCCAAGTCTAAATTAGACAGAAATTTTTTTTTTTTTAATAATTTGTTTTAATTAATTGAATGAGATTATTGACACTATGCAATGTGCCCTTTATAACATTGATAAAATTAATTCAACTTTGATAAAACCATTCTTCTCAGTCAATTCCTGGAACAGTCAACCAACCAGACCCGAGAACAATGCATGCATTTGAAAAAAAATCGGTAATTGTTTCACCAGAAATCAGAAAATTTTTTTTTTCTGGAACACTCTGTACGGGAGACCAAAGAATTTGTGTCATTTTATTAGTTCGCTTCAGTGAATTTTATTTCATTTTTTTTTCTTCTCCAAAAATTTCAAGAACTTTTTGATTTCGATTCATTATTAAACCGGTTTTTCGTTTCTTTTTCGGGTTCCCAAAAACCCAAAATTGATTATTCCGTCTGTGTTGAATGAATGACAATTCTGGTTAGATGGTTTTTTTTCTAAAAAAAAAAATTTTTTTTAATTTTTTTTATTATTAAATTTCATTTAATGAAATCTCAGTTTTTTTTTTTTCAAGCTTCAATAAACTCTCGACACTTTCATTCACCAACTCTGGTTTTGAATTTCTTATTTCGTGTACGACATATGTGTGTGAGCTAGTGCCTGGACAAGCGAGAATTTCAAAATTCTGTTTTTTTTCCGGGATTACCGATTCATTCAGTAGGTTTAGTGTTGTTGATTGTTGTTTAATGGCTAGTGGTGTTGTTCGTGTTCGTGTCCATGTTCTCTGCTCCTTCAAACTGGAGAGAAGAATTCCATTCAATCAACTTGATTAACGTTTGAGAAGATTTTGGTTCTGTTCTGATTGTTTCGAAACATCCCTTCCATGCAGCAGCGGCAGCATGTTCCAACATTTGTGAAAAGCATTGTAGTTTTGGGATTGTTGTTCCATGTCTTGTTCCATGTTTTTTTTTTCTGTTTTCACTGCCTGTCTGTTTGTTTGATTGTCCCATGGATTTCCGTCGATGATGAAATACCGACACACAGTTCACAGATGACATACAACAACATTGAAGCTCAATAAATTTACCAAACGAATTAAACATGTGTACTTTGGTGGTGGTGGTGGTTGGTGTTCCAAAAAGTTCCAGAAACAATCAAAGAATTTCGAGTTTATTTATTTGTTGTCGTTGCTGGGTCTGTCATCATAACAATAACAATAATGATAACAATTATTTTTTTTTATGAAACCGTTTGAATTATTATTATGGCTCTTATTATAGAATACCACTAGAAAAAAAAACACAATTAAAACCAATCTCTGGTGGTTTTTTTTGGCACCAGAAAAAAACTAATACAAAGTTAAATCTTGATTGACAGCTTGGTCCCAGATTTTTTCTCCTAGGTTTTCACACACACACACACACACTTGGGTTCTCTGTGTTCACAATTTTTTTATCATTTTGATTGAGGTTTTTCATTGAGAAAACCTGGAAAAAAATTGAATAGGTGATTCCTAGGCACACCTACCTAATTTATTATAATTAGCTTACCGCTGAGCCAAGTTTCAGGAAACTAAAACTGCCATTAGGCTTGATTGTTTTTCTATAAAAAATCATTCTCCAATTTTCAAACAGGTAAAATTTCTTATTTTCTGGCTCATTTTGGTCCAGCAGCACTAGGTCTTGCTCTTCTAGGTCAAACAGTGAACCCAAAACGATGTTTTATCTCTAAGAATTACAAAATATTCCAAGTGCTCAGTAGTTTTTAAGAGGAGGAATTAGGAAAACAGTAATTGAAACACATTAATTCAGAATCTAGAATTTAATTCTAGAAATTTTTTTTGCTAGTGGCTTAAAACGATAATGATAATAAATTTTAGGAAATTAATTTAATTTTATTCTTCTCTTTTTGTAAGTTGTAATGTAAAAAAATTAAATTATTATTTTTTTCCAATCAATGATTATAAATTGAATTATCATCATGATCAAGATTATTTTTGATGATGATCATTATTTTATGAGTCGAGTATCACATCATTTCAGAAAAGTCCCGATTCTTTCTTTATGTGTGTGTGGATGATTAGGTTTGATAAATAGATGGATGGATTGGGCCCAAACATTGACAAACAAACGCACCATCAAGCCTTTTCAGAGAATGACAGAGAATCGTTTTTTTTTTCTTCTTTATTCTGTTGTTCCTCATCCTTGCTCTTCATCATCATAATTTGGAATCATTCTCTTGGGTCTTCTTGACTGGAAGACGCCGTTGTTGTTTTTGTCTCTGTTTTCATGGATTTTTTTTTTGTTGTGAGAAGAAGCAAATTTTTTGTTCATTATATTGGTTTTTTTTTAGGAATGAAATCATAATTATGATGATAGAGATCTGGTTGTTTGCTTGGTCAATGTTGGTTTATTTTTTGTTGTTGTTGTTGTTTATTCTTCCAGATTCTTCTAAAATCTAGATTCACTCGGTTTGAAAAGAACGATTCTAATTTCTATTCTGGTTCCTTGATTCGTGATTCTTCTCCTGGGTTTTTTCAGTTAGTCAACTAAATAAATAAAACGACTAAGCGCAGTTTTTAATAGCCAAATCTTCTCAAGACAAAATGATGTGTAGACGCACAGAGGCAATTAAAATGTCTGAAACATGAAAAAAAACCCTCACAGAACATTTGTCTATTGAAAATTAAATTCTTGATGTGATTGTTTTCAGGGAAAATTTAGTACTCAAATCTGTCAATGTTCAGTTGGTGAATCAACAAGGGACCCCAACAACATTACCACCACCACCATCGAATCATCAACCAGAAAAAAACCCAAAATAAATGCAAAGAAGACTCTAGAAGATTAACACTTCTACTTTGAATTGGATGTTAAACTCAGCAAATATAAATCGATCTATTTATAATAAAATGTCTGTCTCTTTCTGTGTGTGTGTGTTCAGCATCTGAAAACTTTGGAAAACTTTCTTGGACTTGGATTAACCAAGAAAAAAAAACCCAAGATATTTTTTCTTCTTTATTTTGAAACATCTTTTCGCAACGACACTGTCGATTGGATTCAAAGTTTCATTTTCGTTGGTTTGTTTGTGTGGATCATCAAATCATCAAAATCACCAAGCTTAGCACGACAATAATAATTTCTTTTCTTTCATTTGGTAGAACTAGTTTTTTTTTAGTGCCATTGGAACGTGATCCAAGAAAAATAAATAAAATCCAATGTTTCAAGACAACACAATGGTTGATGAAAGACCAGTGGGGATGCAATACTTGGAAACTAAATGGGACAAATATAAATTTTCAGCCAGCCCAAAGTCAATTTTTTTTGACCAAAATGACTTGAAAGTTTCAGTCTTGTGTTTGTTTTTTGGGGTCTGATTGAGTCTTAACACGAATCTTAGGGATTTTTTTCTAAAAATCATCTCTCGCTTTTCCTGTTTAAAACACAGAGACAGAACGAAGCGAGAAAAAAACGTTCCATCAAATTGATGATCCAACACTTTTTTACCATGGTTTTTGTTGTCGGTTCCAAATTCTTTTCACATAAAGCGAGTTAGAGAGAGAGAGAGAGAGAGAGAGAGAGAGAGAGAGAGAGACACGGAAACCGGGCCAAAGAACTTTGTAGCAAAACAACAAATTTGAACATTCATTGAATTTGTAAAATGCGGGAACAGGCAGAGACAGAGCGATTCTAGAAACGATTTCCCGTTCATGACACACACCAACCCGGACCAAAGAGAGTAAAACTCTGAGAGAGAAGTCATCTTTTTTTGAGCCAGAAAATAGATGACTTTTTGCATGAATCGAATTTTTTTTTCCGGATTTCAAGTAAATAAGATTTGTGATGAGCATGGTGTTTCTTTCGGAGATCTTTCCTTCAATCCCTTTTTTTAGAGATTTTTTTTCCCTAGGTTCTTAGAGAAATCGTTTGTTTTCAATAATTGTATTGATCAGTTTTTGTGTGCTGTCTATCTATCTATCTATTGGGTTTGGTTCTTCAAAAGTTATGGGATGCCTCTCATATCATACAGATCTCTCATAATAGAAATAAATCGTAATTATTGATTATTAATCGATTTTGGTGCTGCTGAGATGGCAAGAAAAAAAATCCCAAAGCTGCCAACATAACCAACATAGACTAAGCGAACAAAGCGAAAAAAAAGTTGCCTACTAAAGGCAAAAAACAAAACGGGTACAAGTTCTGGAACATTCTTAGAAACACAGGAACCCGATAGGAGACCATGTTTTTTAGTTAGACCCAACAGCACTACCGTCAAATCAAGCCAAGCGAGAATCTCTTCTAATGTTATTATCCAAGATGAAAAGATCGATCAGTTTCTTATCGGAATCTTTTTGAAACTCCATTCATTCCGATGCATTACTCATTTCAATTCATTCTTCACAATAGTTTTTTCTTTGAAATAAATCTTTTTTTTTTTGATAATCAATTAAATTAATTTAATATAAAATAATCAAAATGAATCTGAGCCAATGGGTCAATTTTTATGATGTCCAGTTTATATTGAAAAAAAAACGAACAACAACCAGCCAAACTGTAGTATTGAAATTTTTTGCTCCAATAGTTTTTGTTTAATAATATCCTAGGAGCGAGAGAGAACAAAATCATGCTAATCATCGTTAATATATTCACCAATGCAAAAGAAAAAAAAATATTAAAATAATTTATTAAATAAACTTAGAAGACCTAGAATAATAGGGACTCAAGAACCAGAACAACAACAACAACTAGAGCCAAAACTTGACCAAACAAACCTAATTCTTTAATTTAATTTGTGAGGTTTTTTTTCTAGCATAAAATATTTGGGTAGATTTTTATCAAATTATATTAATTAGAACACAGCATACATGTATATATTGCGTTTGGTGGTGTTTGACGTGAATATCTGGTATCCCATTCGGACCATAACAATAACATGGTTCGAATGGTGAGGTACCAGTTGTTTCAGAGTTGTGTCCAACAACTATTAAGTATTGTTTTTTTAATTCATTGATCAATAAACTGGTATCATGTATAGATTGTTTTATGTACTGAATGTCTATGAATCTATCTATGTAAATTATATGTTCTCGGATTCTAGGTCTCAGAATTCTGTTATTGGCAAAACACTTTGTGTTTTGTGCCACGGTGTGTGTGTGTGTGTGTGTGGCTTTGGTGGTTCATTAGTGTTTAAGATTTTTTAAGAATCTCTTGTGAATTTTTTTCCGTTTCGGTTCCAATTGAAATTTGGGTCTCTCTTGGTTTGGGATACTTGAAAAAAAATTTTTTTTTTTCTTCCCTGGAATGTGGCACCACTTATTTTGAGATTTTTTCTAAAAGAGAGAAAAAGTGTTTTTTTTGAATTTTTCACAGCCCGAAAGTGTCTCAAAATTTTTCATCAAGTTGACTGGTACCAGAATCATAAATATTTGCTTTGTGGTAATTGAGTAAACACGAATCTCAAAGCGTTTAGTTCAAAAAACTTTAAACAGAGACCAGCAGGGTCTCTTTTTTTTAGGAGGACAGGTCAATCAACAACAACAATCAACTTGTCTTTGGGACCGAAAATTTCGTTATTTTTTTGCTCGGCAAACATCTGGAACTTGTCTTTGTTCTATGACATATTTATCTTTCCATGAGAAAGAATGATATTGGAAAAAGTTTTGGATCGAGAAAAAACTTTCCGATTTTTTCAAATATAGAAAGATATGCATATGGTAGGGTTCTAGACTTGAGAAGACCAGAGTTTGTTTGTTTTTTTCAAATGGTGCTAGGCACTCATCATTTATTGATTGATTGACAGCACACACACAAATGACATACGCTAACCAACTCAAATAGCAACTTGAAATGACAAAATACTGTTCCAAAATACGGCTCCGAAACTTGGAAAATGGTGCTTCTCGTTTCTGGAACTGTTAGCCAGGGCGACATGAGACAATTCAATTTCCTGGAAACGTGCTCAAACTGGTTTTTTGATTCTTGGAACTTGAAACGTTTTTTCTTAGAAAATTTCTTTAGTATGAATCTAGTGAATCGGTGATAAATTTATCGTGAAATTTATTTTCATTATTGGTGATGATTTAATTTTGACTGTAAACTTGGTAAAACTGAGAATTAATTTTAAAAAAAAACTTCCCGAGTTTGCGCTTTTGAGTTTTTTCAATAATAAAAAAAAAACCGCTAACCTAGGGACCTAGAAGCCATTGAAATCAATCAGTTGAGTTTGAGAACGATATTCTGGTTTTGTTATTATTTGAGAAAAAGTTCAATTGTAAATTTGGGCATTCAATCTGGGTATTAAAAAAAAATTTTATTATCTTTGTTGGTTCCTGTTGGATCAACTAACTAAATTAATTATAATTTTAATTAAAATTTTTTCAGTTTTTTAATTAATTAAAGTGAAACACGTCTCCAGTCGAATTTCGTTATCTTTAGTGTTTTTTTTCACAGAAAAACAATTTCTATGAAAAGCTCTTAATCTGTGTTTTCTTCTTTTTTACCTGTTTTTTTTTTAGGTGAGAATGCTTCGATTGGCTGTGTGATGGAGGCCATTCCCGATGTTCACATCGAATGGGAATGGCGTGGACGGACCATTCGCAATATGTCGTTGATGACCTTCGGTCGTCAAATGTATTTGATTCGTGAAAGTTACAGTTCAGCGGGTTTGATGATGATGGCCACCTCCAAACATCTGGACAGCAAGAAAATGACCGGGCCAGTGATCACCTCCGATGATGGTTCGATGGTTCATCATTACGATCCTCTCAATGTTTCATCATTGAACATCATCATTGACAATGAGGATGTCGATAATCATCGAGAGATGATGTCCAAACAACATTTGGCAACAACATTGCCGGACCCATTCTTGACCACACTAAACACCAGGCAAAGTAGTGTGGTTGACCATCATGATGGCGGTGGTTATTCAGAGCTGACCTCAATGCTCGACGATGTCAGCGACAGTCAGCGAAGAAAATCTAGAGAAACCGGACCAGATCTAATTGATGATGATGATGATTCGTTGCAAACTTATCAACGAACCAGCACCTTGTACATCATGAACGCCTTGGAAAAGGATAGCGGAAGGTGAGTGTTTCAAAGTTTTTCACTTCAAAATCAATTTAGATTTTTGAAGTCCGAGCCAAAAATTTCTCGGGTACTTTATCATCGAAAAAAAGGCGGTTATGTTGTGGCGGTATTCCCTTCCATCCACCAAACCTGAACAAGAAAACAAAACAGAAATTAAATAACCGACGACGACAAAACAACAACGGTTGTTTGATGTCATCGGATTTTGTTTTTGTTTTTCTTCTTTCGGGTTGTTGTAGTTGAATTTGATTGATTACCCGTATGCACACACACACACCAGAACACTGTTATTATACCCGAATATTCGGTGTTCGGTATGTTTTCTTGAAACCCGAGTTTTTTCTCTGCTTTCAAAACATATTGGGCAAATAGTTTCGTGTTGGAGAAGAAAATCTTCAAAAAAAAAAAATTCTTATTAATAAATTTGAAATTTTTTTCCCTTAGTGTTACATTGTTTGTGGATGACGTTATTTCCGTTTCTATTACAATCATTCTATTCTCCTAGTAGTTGTTTCATTATCATCAAAAACCAACAAAAAGCTTATTACTTTTATTAATAATAATGCTAGTAGTTGTTCCATTATTAATAATATAATGACAATAGTTTTGTTATAATATTTTTCTTTCACTGTTTGTTCGTCCTCGGAATCTTTGGTTCGCTGAGACCCGAAAGAACAACAGCAACTGAAGAAATTGTCAATTTTTTTCCCGAGTATTATTTTCGAAAAAAAAAAAATATAATGAAAGGAAGAATTTCGAAACAATTTCGATGCAATTATCTTTTCATTCGTTTAGGGTGACAATGAAAACTCCGGGTATCAAACCCGAAAGAAAAACTAGATACCCGAAAAATAGATAATTTTTTTTGGACCGAAAAATTCATTATTTTTTTTCTAGCAATCAATGAAAAACTAAAGCGAGCGAAAAAAAAACATCCTATGAAGGGTTAATTGTTTGTTGGGACTGATTTCTCTAAAGAAGGAAAATTATTGATATTTCCTTTAAATTATTGTCGGTTGTGTCTCATCCGTATAGTACGATATCTGGTTTCTCCCCCCACTCCTATACCAAAAAATACAGGGCAATACATTTGTTGATTAAATATACAATCTAGGTCTCCATTGAAATTTTGGAGAACCAAAATAGCTGTAGCTTGGTGCGCATTGGCACCATAATTCTTTGATTGAATTAATCAATATCGTTTGTTTATAAAAAAAAAATGAAAGAATTTTAAGAATCGTTATCAATAAAACATAGAGCATGCGCTCTTTTTCAAAAACTCAAGGCTTGCCGGGTTTCATTTAAAAAAAAAAAAAATTCTGAGCTTTGGTTGGTTGTTGTATTCAATCCGAACCGAAGAGATAACCAAGAGCAATGAAGAGACGAAGACAACACGGAAATGTTATGAATAAAATAATAATGTGTTTAAATATTTATAAATTATATCACTGGCTCTATTATACTATAACGGATAGACTCGAACCTAATTATCATCGTTTAAAACAGGAACGAAAAAATGACGTTTCGATCTTCTTTTCTATTCGCTGGGTTCCACATAAAGCAAACAAACAAACAAAAAATGACAATCGTTTTGCCAGAAAGAAAAAAATATAATATCCATACGTTATCTATGAAAAAATTTTTGTTTGCTATGGTGGTGGTTTGCGTGCGTTTCAAATTCGATCCAACCGCAGCGAAAACAAACGAAACGAAATTTACCACCAATCGGGGAAAGATATTGAGGTTTTAAATCATCTTGGAATGTTAAATAATTCAATCCCGTGCACACACATACACATATGACATGACGATTTTTTTTGTCTGTTTCGAGAGAGAAATTCGAAACCTTGCCTTGGAACCAGAACCTTCGTTCAGAAAGTTCGTTCAGATTTCATGGGTTTGTGTGAACCAGTGAAAGAGGAAACGTTTTAAAAAAAAAAAAAATTTTTTCTTTGATAAAGTTTACAAAAAAAAGTTTATTGAAAAAGTTCCAAAAAAGTTGGAACTTTTTTTCGCAATTATTTTCCTCATTCTTCCCCCTATCGATGATGCGTTTCAAGAGAAGCTGTTTTTTTTGGTATATTGACTTTGTCAGTAATTTGTTTGAGCAGCTGGTTCTACTGAGCCCCAACAATTTCCAATGGTCCTTCCATTCGATTTGGGTAGAGGGGAAGAAGGTTATTTGATTGAATCTGGTTCAAAGTTGTTTCAAAGATTCGAATTGGCATTCCTATCATTCATCCATCCATTCATTTGCAAATGTTTCTTATCAAGTTTTTTTTTCTTTCTTGTCTCGAAATTTTGGAACCATTCGGAAATGTAATATGGCGTATGACATGTCACTTTGATGTGATTTATTCCTTTCCTACAAATATCAAATCTTCTTTCAAGTAATTGAAAAGTCTTCGTTTTGGCTGAAATTATTCATTCATGTTTGTTAGTTAGTTAGTTATTCCCGTCCATCATCAGTTAATAATTCGTTCCATTTGGAACACTTCTTTCTCTTTCTCTCGACTTTATTGACAGGCTCTTGATTTCAATGAATAAGAAATGCTGACAGATTCATCTCAATTCTTTATGAGAAGATGATGATCATCATTATTAATGCATCGATTCTTGGAATCTATTTATTTATATTTGAATAAATATTACCAAATATAAATAAATTCAGTTTAATTATTTGAAATTTTGTGGGCCCGAAGAAAAAATAGGGCCTACTACTCTCTGAAAAAAAATTTTTTTCATCTTGCCAGGACACACACAAACATTTGTCCAATTAGTTTTGCTTGGTTGTGGGTGCTTCTTTCAATACTATTACTATGATAAGATAATAATGATGATGATGATTGTAAATAAATTGGCGCCATTGTTACCCAAAATTGACTGAGATGAACAAATATGACATCACACTAAAATAGAAGAAAAATAAAGAGAAATTCATATAAGACGATACTCACAATTTTCATCATTTACTTCATGGTACTTTCTATGAAATCTATTAATTATGATTAATGTTGGTTAATGGAGCTTCTTCTTCTATTTCTTCTCGATCATCTTTTATTTTTCTGAAAATTATCCCTAATATGATGTCTCATTACCAGGAATGATGGAAAGGGTTTCCATACTTTTGAGAAGAGAGAAAGAAACCAAGCTAATGTAGCAACCGATATATTCTAAAAATTTGCATTTCTCTCACTTTGGTCGTCCCAGTTCTCCACTAGAGCTAAATTTTTTTTCTTTGGTAAAGTTTCTTGGGAACTCTGGGGCCACATTATTGTATACCATTGGTTTTCTAACTGGTTAATCAAACTTTTCTTTAACCAAAAAAAAATTAACACTCGTCTTACATTTTCAAACTTTCTTGGGAAATTTCCCAAAGTCAAGAAAATTGATTTCTTGTTCGTTTAGCTTCTTTCTTTTTGTTTCAAAAAAACCCAGTTCGATTAGTTTGAAATGAGTGAAAAATGGTCACAAAATAAGAATCGATTCTGTTTTGTTTTGTTTGGAAAAAAGTTTCTGGTTAAAGTTTTCGATGCACGTGAGTAGGTATTTATTTATTTATTTATTTTTACTGTTACATATAATTAACCCTCGATATATATTGTTTCAAATAGAGAAATCTATTTCTCTTTTTACATTTCCATTCTGTTCTCTATTCTCGGGACCAATAAATTTGGTTTAATTAATTTCATTTTTCTTAGAAAACACTTGAACCTAGCAAACAAACAGTAATGGACAGAGAGAAACCTAAAACGTCAATTTGAAACAAACAAACAGAAAAAAAGTCAATTAAATCATTCAATTGAAAGAAATGACACTTTCAATCGATTCTATTTTCTAGGCCCAGTTTAGTTCCAAGAGGAAAATTTCCAACGAATATTGTTTCAAACGAAATTGTGCGCGTGAGCGAGAATCAATTCGAATTTTATTCGTCTTTTTCAGTAATTTGATGAGAAAGAACCCAACGAGTTAATTAATTTGAGAATTCAATAAATTTGTTGTTGTTTTTTTTTGTTACCCGAATCGAATTGGTTTGGAATTCTCTTATTTTTACGTTCCATAATTCAATTTAATGAAATTATTTTTATTAATAATTGGACTAAATTAAATTAGTTTTACAAAACAAATTAATTGATGTGTGATTTTGATGTGTGTGTGCGATGTTGGATTCTTAATTAAAATAAACGCCATTTAAACATTCTGTTTAAGCATAAATTTTGCGTCAACTACACGTAGACACACAGAGATAGTTTTCGGTCACACATTCTCTTGGGCCATTCGGTTTTTTTTTTGGCCAAAGGCCATTTCGTGTTTTCGGGTCCGTTCTTGTTGGTTCTGAAAGTTTTCCCAAAAGATTTTTGTTGTTGTTTCTGTATCTTTTTGACAAAGTTCTCATTTTCAATTCAATGAACAGCTTTAATTATGAATTCGTGATTTTTTTATTTTGTTTGTGTTCCGTTATTCTGGACCATCATCGTCGTCATTACAGTGTGCGACAAATAAAACTTTTCAAGTTAATTTCTTATTCTGTTTATCAGTATTCAAGAAAATTTTCAAGCAATTTTTCCAAAACAGTGCAACTCCATTCGATGATGAAACAATAAAATTTAAAGAAACGATACTCTTGATAAAAATTTTAAGTTAAAAAATTTTAAATTTTTCAAGTTTATAAAAATAAATTAAAGTTTTTTTAATAGCTTAGTTTTATTCAATGAGATTAAGAACTTTGAACGTAATTTTCTTAAATACTAATAAAAATGGACTTGAATAGTTTTGGATTTTTTTTTTGGTAATAAAATTTTATTTAGAGACAAGAGAATTTTGATTTGAATCTCGAATGTTTGTTCCGCACTGTAAATGAGGAACATTTAACAAATGAAATTCTTTTCTTTTTATTCGATGCCCAGAATTGTAATTTCTGAAAGCGAAAAGTTTTTTTTTGTTTGTGTATTTGTGTTTGTTTGTGGATGTTTATTCCATTTGTTTGTTTCATTTGTTGTCTTTTTGCGCTTGCTTTTAATTTGGTTTAATTAAATTAATTTTATTCCTTTCTGGTGGTGGTAGTGATTTTTTTTTTCTGTAATTGAAACAAAACAAATTTCATTAGAAGAAGCTTTTCTATTATTGTTTGTCGGTCTGTTCCTTGGTACCAGAAAAAACAATGGCTAGTTTAGATTAAATTTCCAAATTTGGAATCTTCAATTCCTAATCCAAAACACAATGGCTCGCAAACTTGGATTCTCAAGAATTTAAGAAAAAAAAACAACTATTTAACAATTAAATTTATAAAAGTTTTGAAAGTTTATGGCCAAAAATTTCACTGTTCAAGGGTTTCGAAGAGAGAAAAAAATTTTAAAAAAACACTTTTCAAAGCAGAAGGCCCTAGAATGTCATTCAATTATTGTCTAGTTTGTCATTTGCGTGTGTGCCTGTAATGAAATGGAATGGGAATTTTTCTAGAGTTTCGTTCAATGTTTTTCAATCTAAACAACAACAACCAAAAATAGCAGAAGAGGCAGGTTAATTGCTTTTCTTAACAACACAACAGCGAAAAATGTCAAGTAGCATCTAGAGTTTTCACTCAATTTTTGAGAGAAAAATTCCAGGGCCAAAACAGGTTTCATCTGGTTAATTATCTTTAACAAAAAAAAAACTGAATAAATAAATGAAAAACTGTTTGTTTTTTTTTGTTGAAAGTTTTCTAGGGCCCGAGAAAAAATGAAAACAAAAGAAATGATTTGAAGATTTTGTTTTTTCTGGTTTTGTTTCCAAGTACCAAAGCGGTTAAAAAAAGTTTTTTAGTTTCGACATCATGATCAAGATGAATCATGATTGGTTAAAGAAAAAAAAAATGGAAAAATACCATTAAAAACCATTTCTTTCAGTTTTTGGTTTCAAAGAAAGTTTTCTTTAGGAAACCTGAATTTGATCGATGAACCAGAACTAACCACACATTGTGTTGTCTTGAATTTCATTCTCAGATTTTTTTTTTTGCATGCTGTTGACCAGACAAATGAAAGACTAATATTCTATTCTCTCTCGGTTTCTTTTAGCTATATTTGCTCGGGATACAACAAAGCCGGAACGGTACTAGCAAACATCACGTTGACAGTGTTGAGACGTTTGGAGGTGAAAGCGGCAGCCTATTCCGGTGATGAGGTGGCCGGTATTGTGATCGGAATCATCATGATGTTGTTGTTGGTTTTCATGGTGATATTCTTCTTGATGATTCGCACTAGAAAGATGGACAGTTTGGTGGCCTATCGTTCCACATCCGTATCGAATAACAATGGCAATGACAACAGCAACAATCATCGTTCAATTATTGTTGGACCGAATGGTCAACACCAATTGCAACAACAACAGCCACTCCATCAAACAGTTTTGCTCAACAACAATGGTACAACAATGACGATGACCACCACCGCCACACCAACAGCCAATAACATTGGCAATGGGAATTGTGGTGGAACGGTTGTCTCATGTCAAACGGTACTGTTCGATATTATGGTAATCCTCTTGTCACTGAGGCGGATCATCTAGAAGATCATGACAATGATACGATCAAAAAAATTATGGTCGTCTCTTTGGGCCAAAAACATCAAGCTGATGATAAACCAAACGAATCACTATTAGACAATCAATCAATCTATCAATATATGAGGATAATGATGATGGCTATGGTCAACAAAAAACGATACGCACAACTCAAGCAAAGAATCTCGTCCACCAGCCAAGGCAACAGATGAACAACAAGGTCGATGTTGAGACAGAATCATTAGGCTATCATTCAATCGATTATGGAAGTAAAGTTTTGCACCAACAACCAACGCCTTCAACAAAACATACCGAATTCAATGAGAATAATGTAACAATGCCAAAAGCAATGCAGCAATATGCTGTTGGCACTTCGCTGTTGCCAACCAACAACAATGACAGCAACATTGATCTGAAGCAACATTGTTATCAATTGAATCGGCAACAATTAGTTCATAATAATAATGACTTGACGCCAATCGATCATCAATATCGGCAACTTTATAATTCGGTAGCCGAATCATCGGCGTCGTCGCCCGCCACCAACAACAACAATCCCATTAACAGCCTTTCGTTCGGAAAGTTTTGATCGACATGGAAACAACAATCGAGCCGTGATCATCGATCATCATCATAACCAGCAGCAAAGTTTTTTTGGGCCAACATCGAGGGCGGCGTCATACTCTACCTCCTCATCTTTTGTTGTTGATCCTCCATTTACATCATCATCATCCTCATCATCACCATTGAATGTGATGGCCAACAAAAAACCATCGCCATCATCCACATTTTGGTAGCTTTTCTAGCCAAGATTCAGTTCAGTTTGATGTTGCTATGAGAAGCCAATGTCCATTGTCGTCCGATTTGTATTGTTCCAATCAAACTGATGAACTCAATAAGAAACAAGCTGCCATCACGTTAGCACAAGAGCTTCAAAGCCGTTTCACAAATAACATTGGTCCAAACAACGTTAGTAACGGTGGTCAACAACAACAGCAGATGGTTCGGTTCGCTCAATCGCCAACCATCTACAAATATCCTAATACACAATCACCACCACAGTACTACAGTGTTCTTTCCAGCAATAACAACAACGGAATGTTCAAACAAGCTAGTCCCCTGAATCGAGTCCAGCAACGGAACGGTGCTAAAGACTCGCCAGACGAAGGTTTGGGAGAAGAGACCGACGCTCTCGATTAATCCTCGAGGAGAGAGTATCTCAGAATTTTCTCTCGGACATCCAAGGAACAAGGTTAGTTGCCTGCTAAGACTTAAACTGTATTAGTTTTTTTTTCAAACAGATTTTTGAAGGACTTGAAATTGTCAAGCTACTGATGAAAACCCAGTGATTGAATTTATTTTTTCAATACGAACTTGAAACGGATGAGCGAAGAAAAGACAAAAAATTGTACATAACAGAAGAGAATTTAATATTCCTGTTTTCTCCGAAGAATTGTTTTTTCTTTTTTGTTCAAACAAAAAATTTGTATTTGACGTTTTTTAATTCAAAAAAATAATCACTTGATATGATTGAAAAAAAATTATTCTTCAGAAAATTCTTTGTTTTAAATGAAGCAATAAAAATTCCAAAATTTTAATAATTTTTGTTAGACTGTTTTTTCTAGACTGTCATCTGTTGTTGATTTTTGAAACCTCTCAAACTTAAACAATAAATTTTTAAATTTTTTCAATCTGGCGTCATCTATTTTTCATATTTTAAAACGTTCAAAAAAAAAAAACTTGTAGTCCTCCTTTTCTTTTCAGTTTCTACTCATTTTCAACGAAAAGTATTGTAAAATTTGTTAAAACTCTGAAAGTTGAGTGGTGGTCTAGGCTCTTAAAGTTGAAAATCTTTTTCTAATATTTAATCGATGACCATCGATTGCCACATCAAACAAATTTTTTTTACTTTTACTCAAGTATTCAAAGTAAGAAAATAGTACAATTTTATATTAAAAAACAAGAAGAAACAGTAAAAGTTAAGTTTGAGAATTTCTGTTTTATAAATTGGCGTCATCTAGAGATGAAAAATTCCTTGGACAAACACTGCTTGTATGTAAAATTTTTAATTTTTAAAAAACTTAAAATTTGTTGAAATAAAAAAATTTTAGCATTAATAATAATCGAAAAGCATTTGTGGCCTAGTGGTTAGTGCATGTACCCAGATTTAGCTAGTCCAGGGTTCACTTCTTGGTGACAAAAAAACTTACACGAAACTACGTTGGTATTCGAATCTCTCCTTCTGAACCCACTCATTAGGTCCAGAATTTCGAATTCAAGTGAAATCAAAGACGAATTCTACAAGGATCTCGAGAAAATGAATCTTTCAGAAAACGTTCTTCTGTGATTCGCACCCCTCACCCAAGTTAAGGGTAGAAATTTCCCTTACTAAATTACCCACACAGTAAATCCAGTTTTCAAATGTTGCTTTCCACAGATTTGGAAGATGGAAATTGCTGCCAAGAAAAAGAACCTGCTAGTATTTTTGGAAGAATTCGGCTAGTGCTTAAAATCACTCTGATCAGGGTGTAAATTGGTTTATTTTCTTGAGGTCCTTGTAGAAATCGTCCTTGATTTCTCTTGTCTTCAGTTGCGGCAGGTGATAATATGAAGGGCTTCTTGGCAGCGATTTTTGTTCTGTTAATATTGAGGCTTGGCAGATTGCTTGATTCCATGTTGCAAATGTGTGGGGATCAAGCTTTCGGCGGTGACTAACGCTGATTTCGGAATCGGGACCTACTGTGTGGATTCAGTGAAGAGATTTAAGAGATATTCAAGTTTAAAGTTAACACCCTCCATAGACTTTGATAGAACCAGATTCCAGAAGATTCATTTCAATCAAATAACTTGAATCTCT